>PVLD010012046.1:0-62194 GCA_004027595.1 Dinomys branickii | reverse complement strand
GTTTCATTATTGGTAATTCATTCCTAAATTGCTCTTGTAACGTTTCCATTTGTTTCCTATTTTCTTCTAGTATTTTGTCTATTTCTTGTCTGTGTGAATGGAACATTTCTTCCATCATTGTTTTCAGCTCGTTTTTTGTCTGAGAAATCATTGCGGGTATGTGGGTTATTTCTGCTTTGAGCTCTTTCATGGCCTGTTGCAGTTGTTTTATTTCGGATACAATCGTTTCATAACTTGAAGTTATGAGGCTTCCTGGTTCCCCTGTATCTTCACATTCAAAACTTGTTCTGGGTGGGGTTGAGTTTTGAGACTGCGTTTTGTTCCTCTGTTTTCCCATTTTTGGGTATCAGATTCAAAATGTGGAGCTATAAATTCCACAGACAGTTCTGCAGGCAAAGGTCTGCTGCAGAGGCTGCTCCAATGATTCCTTCTCTTTGGGAGAATATCTCTTAAGCTGTCTGCTGAAATTTCCGCTTCTACTCCCTACCCCAAGACCTGGCCTGGGCGAATAAACAGCTCACCACCCCAGGATTCTTGCAGATAGGCCACTCAGGTGTTCCTCCCTGGGTGGAGCTCCTTCCTCCCTCACAAAACCCGCTGGGGCGCCTAACTAGGTCTTCCCACCCAGGAGATCCCGAAGTCCTTAAAGCTGCTTTGATGTCTCTCGCTGGGCTGAGCTTCTTCCCGATTCAGGAAAAACCGGTTAGAGCGCGCACTTAACTCACCCTGTGATTGTGCAGACAGGAGTGTCATTCAGGTGTTTTTCCCTGGATGGAGCTTTTCCCCGACTCAGAAATCCCGCCGGCCGGTCACTGTTGCTCCAGTTCACGCAGCGTTGGCTGCGGGGGTGGGGTTCTGAGCGGGATCCCGGAGCGCTGTCCAGTTTGGCGCAGTTTGTCCCAGTAGCGTGTTCTCTGTCGGGTTCAGGAGCTGAAGCCATTCTTCCCTCCGCACTCGCTCTCTCGGCTGTTCGTCTTCTTCCCGGAAGTCCTCATTTCTGTCTTCATATTGGTATATTTCATTGTTTGGGTGGTAATCCTCTGGGAGGTTCTCTCTCTGCTGCCTACCCGGTCGCCATCTTCCCGGAAGTCCCAGAGTACTTCTTTTTGTACTTCTTCTTTTGCCCTAAATAATGTTAAACTTTCTTATTCATCAATTGCTCTAAGTGTTGTTTTTTTTTTTTTTTTGGTACTGGGAATCAAACTCAGGACCTTGCACTTGCCAGGCAGGTGCTGCACCGCTGAGCTATCTCCCCGACTGTTGTTCTAAGTCTTTAAAAGGACCCTAAGAGCCTGGAAAGGACCGACTGCTCACTACAATTTGTACTGAGTAACAGATCTGGCACGCCAGCCTGGAGGTAACAAACGGAGCCAGAAAGAGGTGAAGCTTTTGGGCACAGTTTTGTTTCTCTCTAAAGTCTATGAACTCAAGCAGAGAAGGACTAGTTTAGTTGTTCTCTCCATCTCTCTCTCCCTTAGGAAGACCCCAATCCTTTCCCAGTACTCTTCTTGTCCTTTCTCTCCCAGGACAGGTTTTCTGGTTGTTGAGAAAATAGAGATCTAGAGGGTGATAAAAAAAAATAGCTGAAGCTGGGAACCCCCAAACCCACCAGCAGCCCCGAGGGGGAGCTGACAGGGCACAGAGTGGAAAGCCTACAGGGGTTCAAACCCACTGGGCCGTGGCCCCTCTAAGGCATGACTTCCGTGCAAGTGACAGGGGGGTCTGTGACAGACCCCTTCCTTCTGGACGGGGGATCTGTGAGTGGCATGAAGGTTCATCCAAGTGCCCAGGTGGGGTAAGACCCTTGGAGAGAGGAAGGGAGCCATGCTCCCACTTCCTTTGGGGAATGGATGCGCTTGGGCCCCCGGTGGTAGCCAAAGCACCCTCCACCCTGCCAGTCCTAGAGCCATACATAGCTGCTGCACACTGGGGAAACTTAATAGCCTGAGCACCTTTAAAACATGCCACTTTATGCTGCTCTCCCTCTATTTTGCCATTAGGGGGAGCTGTTCCCTTTCAAATTATTCACTCGTTTGGGAAATTTAACCCTTTTGACCCAGACGAGGTTTCTTAAATATGTTTCATCAATATTTTATTTATTTGCTAAAAGTTCTATGAGACCCTGAATTTAGAAACATCTGGTCTGCCTTAGCTGGGTGGGACATGGTGACACACACCCATAATCCCAGCACTTGGGAGGCGGGAGGGTCACCGACTTTGAGGCCAGCCTGGACTATATAGTAATTTCAAGGCCAGCTAAATTACACAAGACCCTGTACCAAAAAAAAAAAAATCTAGTCTACCTCAGTTAAATGTTGACTGCTTATTGATCACCCCCCCAAAAAAAATTATATAATGCTTACAAATCTAAAATCAATTGTCTTGGTTGCTTTCTCATTGCTGAGACAAAGTACCCAACAGCCAAGTTAAAGGAGGAAAGGTTTATTTTGGGTCACATTCTGTAGCGGTTTTGGTCCATAGTTGGCTGACTCCAAGGCAGGGGGCATCACAGAGGAGAAACAATCTATGGCAGAGCAGGGCAGCCTTTCTGTCCCTCTATATTCTATCCAGGTTACCCACCTGGCTACTCATCTTCTAGGTGATGCCAATCACACCCAGGATGGGACACCCTTAATTCCAGTATCACATCCTTGATCTTAGCATCACATACCCTATTTTTTTGGTAATGGGAATTGAACTCAGGACCTTGCACTTACCAGGCAGGCACTTGTGCTGCTGAGCTATATCCCCAGCCCTAGCACACATATCCTAATCCAGCCACCTTCAAAACTCCTCACCTAGCAGGGAGTAGTGGCACCTGCCTGTGATCTCAGCACTGGGGAGGCTGAGGCAAGAAGATCACTACAAGTTTTAGGCCAGCCTGGTCTAAGTGAGTTTAGAGCCAGTCTGAACTGCATAGCAAGTCCTTATCTCAAAAAAAAAAAAAAAAAAAGGAAAATAACCCCCCCCATGACAGCATGAGGTTTGGGGGGATGTCTACATACAAGCTGTAACATCAGGTAAAGATTTCACTTGAAAGGTGATATTCAAGAAAGTGTTTAACTCAGGTACCGTGGAAAAGATAGCCACATTCACGTGCACGCAGGAAAGATGACTGAAGTTGTGTTTGTCACCTACTGCAGTTTGCAAACAAATACAAAAGTGTTTGCAGACCTAGGTATTTTCAAGCTTTAAAATTTAATTTTTTTATCTACTCTATAGTTTTTTTATATACAAAAGTCCATTGAGATGCCATCTTCCTGTAAATTAGCATCTGTAGATAACTGATGCAGTAAAAATGTATATCTGTCCTTTAGATGCATGAATGAGAGATCTCCCATATTCCCACTAGAGTAATATATTTGCTTCGATTCGTGGTGAACACAATCTGACTTAGTCATGGAAAATACATTTAAAACTATTTTAGGTGTGTTTTTATTTATAAAAAGAAATTGGTTAATCTGGTGGTAAAGGTAATTTTTGAGTATTATTAGTCTATATTGACAGATTAAATTTTCTTACAGAAATATTTTAGTAGGGCTGGGGATATAGCTCAGTGGAATAAGTGCTTGCCTAGCAAGCGCAGGGTCCTGAGTTCGATCCCCAGTACCGCAAAAAAAAAAAAAAGAAAGAAATATTTTAGTAAAAATTGACCATTGCCCAGAAACACCACTCTATGCCCACCAGTAAAAATGAGCCATAACAAAATAGGACATTTACCATATGACTATTATTTTTTTAAAAAACCTGCAGACATTCAAGCACATCAGTCAAGTTCAATATTAAAGTCACATTTGTTCTTTTGGACTATGATTAGGAATCTGATTAGATACCAGAGTAAAACTTAATACAGATGCTCAGCTATTTAGGTCAAAGAACCTCCACAGAAGCATCTGTCCTCAAAGGCATTCCAGTTTGAGACTCAATTTCAGAATAAGGCATAGCAAGTGTTAGCAGAAGTCCTACAAGGTGAAGGAAGAGGGTGTCTGCAATTCCTCACATATTTTGAACCTAACGAAACTAACCTAGATTTGAAAATTATTTTTTTAAACAACTCCCGAGAGTGAAATCAAAGATAAATAGAAGGCACAATAATCTTGCTGTGGTTGTTATTTGGAAATGGGAGGGTGCTTTTTTTTTTTTTGGTCTTTTTGAGACAGGGTCTCGCAGTGCAGTTCAGGCTGGCCTTGAACTCACTTTGTAGCCCAGGCTGGTCTCGAATTCACAGCGATCCTCCTGCCTCAGCCTCCCGAGTGCTGGAATTACAGATGTGCGCCACCACGCCTGGGTGCATTTTTAAAAAAACAAATACAAATGGAAAGCTGTAGTTAAAAAATAAATAACAGTTACAGGTAAGTCTAGCAATTACATTCTGGGTATTCAAAACTGTTCTCCTTTTGGCAGCACATACACTAGACATTCAAAACCTATCTTATAATTTAAAATTGCAGTAGTAAAAACGGTAGGTTTCAGAACTGATCTGTGCTCAATATCAAAAGACAAGTTCTATTAACGCATTTTATTTAATTTTTAACCATAGCAGTGAGAATCAAATTTTTCAAATTTCCACATGACAATGTGTTAACATCAGTCACTGCCAGGTATGGTGGTGCAGGCTTGTAATCCCAGTACTTGGGAAGCTGAGGCAGGAGGTCCACTGCAAATTTAAATCCAGCCTTGGTTACATAATGAGTTCAAGGCCAGCCTGAAGTACATAATGAGACTTTGTCTCAAAGGAAAAAAAAAGAGTCATGACTATCAAAGAAAAAATAATTTGGATTTTTCCTGCCTCCAATATGTTTATCAAATCCTGTACTTTTCACAGGCTTTTGAAACAGGTAGAAAATAAGTAAAGAATATTTCAATGAATGACACAGACCAAATGTCAGTAATAAGTGGAACACATTCCTAAGAGGAAATAAACAGCTGTTTTTTTTTTATTTTTTATTTTTTTGCGGTACTGGGGATCGAACTCAGGACCCTGCGCTTGCTAGGCAAGCGCTTATTCCACTGAGCTATATCCCCAGCCCCTAAACAGCTGTTTAAAACAGTAATGTAGTCTGTACATGCAAAGGAAGCAAGGAAGCAAGGAAATTCAGTTGTTTTTTTTTTCTTCTTTAATAATCTGTTACTCCTAAAATATTGTCCCACAAAATCAGAAGTAAAGAACTGAAAGGCCAAGAGGGAGGGAAGAAAGGGAGAAAGCACACAGCAATAACTCAAAAAGAAGTAAAATTGTACAAGCTTAAGCAGTTTATAACAGACTGGGAATGTACTTCAAGACACCAAAGGATGGCTGAAGAAATTCACCGTTTTACAGGAGCTGGGGCTGGGAGCAGTGGCACACACGTCTAATTCCAGCACTTGGGAGGCCGAGGCAGGAGAATGGTTGTGAGTTCGAGACCAGCCTGGACTACAGAGTGAGCTCAAGGCCAGCCTGAACTGCATAGTGAGACCTTGTCTCACAAACAAAACAAAACTATAGCAGCTGGGGTTCTATATGGTTGTGAAGGCCAGTGAAGAGCAATTCACTGCCATTGAGCAACTTCCCTTCCTACTCCAAACCCGAGCTTCTGCATCATCCCTCCACAGGGAAGGCCTCTCCTGCCACCATGAGCCCAGCCTACCTCCAGGGCCTCCGGGTCCCCAGAGGCAGTTATCTTCGTAGTCTTCCCTCCTTGGCATCTCGAGTCTCCTCTTCCACACTGGGATGGACTTCACCTGTGAACATGATGGGCCTGTTCCTGAAGCACCTTCTGCACAGGCTCAGACTCATCAAACAGGACAAAACCAAAATCGGGTAATTTCCCACCACATTCTCATAATTTTGAAAGAAATCTTTTAAATTCAGATTTGTCCACCTCCTGAGACAGGTTACCGATGAAGAGCTGATGGCTGTCGGGATATCTCACAGTTCTTCCTGGTTCAACGTCACCTTGCTCTTCAGTGTCACGGTTTGGTCTGGTTCTCCTCTGAGGAGGGACATTTATCCATTTTCCTTACACTCTTTGATCCCTCTGCGGTGGAATCTGAGATTCAGGTTTAATCTCTGGATGGGGCTGTGACAGTGGTACTTTAAGAAAGTGAGGCAGTATCCCAGGAACAGGAACAGCCGCAGTAGGAAGAAATGTCTTACTGGTCGCAGACACCCAAGAAAACAAGTCTTCAGGCTCAGCCTTTTCCTCTTGGATTTCTGATGCAGGTTCCTGCTCTGGTTCTGGTTCTGGTTCTGGATCGGGCTCTCCTTCAACAATGGGTTCCTCTAAAACAACAACAACAACAAAATGGGTTCCTCTAAGTGTTCTTCCAGGTCATTGCTGGCAGTTTGATCACCGAAAGTTCCAGAATCATCAGGTACAACCTCAGGTGTCTGCTGTCTTTCTTCAAACCGCTCTACTTCTCCCTGAGATTCCTCCTAAGGCTCAGCGACAAAGCCACCAAAGACATCATCTTGGTATCTGAAGGTATCACCATAAACAGTGACTTTATTTGCAACAGAGCCCTCAGGAGCAAGGACAAACGTCTGCATGAACCTCCGTAGTCCCATCACCCAGGGGAGCAGGTGCACCTGCATGATGAGCCTTGCTGTGGCAGTTGAAGTTCTGTGACATCACTTTCCTATGAATTTCTTCCGTGGACTGGGTCTGCAGGTTTTCCGTTTGAATCCAATCCTCCGCGGATATAGGAAGCGTTCTTTCCATAAAATCTATGTAGCATATCCGGTTCAGCCTGGTTCAGCAGTGTGTAGTACTGACTCACAAATTCCTACCCGACCAGCTGGGGACGAGGCTTCGCCATCACCTTTGCTTTGGTCAATTAAACTTCTAGTGGATGCGAAACTAAATGAGACAGACAAGGCGCTCAGCGCCCTGCCCGGCACACCGGGATGGCTGAGAGTTGCGGTTACTCTGCAAGTCATTTTCTACACACTCCCTGCTCCGGTTAAAACCTGGAAGCCGCTCTCCTGCTTCCTAGGACTGAGGACAGTGCTGCCCCCACGCCCCATCAAATCCTCCTCCCCACTCGGGCCAGGCTGTAGCCCCAGCAGAGCCAGTGGCACAGGGCACCCCAGGCTGGGAGGCCACTCTCTGGGGGCGCAGGCCGTCGTGCTCGCTCCCGTGTGCCTCTTGCGCGCTCCTGCGACTGTTGGCGGGAGTGGGTAGGGTGAAGCGGATACTGCAGGGCTGGGGGCGGGGACACGGCCGGCGCGGTGGATCCCCTCTTTTCTCCCCACCCCACCTCTTCCCAGGTAAAGGTATCCTTCAACAACTTGCAAGTACTGTAGATTTTCAAAACTAAAGGAGAAAAAATTGTATAACCATCCTGCTATTCTAAGCATTCTGCTTTTTTTTTTTTTTTCATTTTTTTATTTTTGATTTTTTTGGCACCTGGAATTCAGGTCAGGACCTTGCGCTTGCCAGGCAGGCGCTGTACCTCTGAGCTACATCCCTGGCCCCCTCTTGTGCTTTAATAAGGCATGGTAAATTAAAATTTATGGATGTGTCTGTGAAAGTCTTATTCTAAGAATGTCTTGGGTTAGTGGTTATTTTATTCCTCACTAGTGGAAGAGAGTCAAACCGTTTTATAACAAGGAACTTGAAAGACCTTGTAATTTATAGCCTGGAGAACATGGAGGGAACTAATGTTTTCGCAGTTTGTGATCTATTGAGCCCTTGCTATGCATAAAGATTCATGCTTTGGATGAACATTATCACGCAGTTCTAATTCATCTAATTATATCAGTAGTCATTCTCCATTTTCATTTTTTATTCACAAGTACTTTTGATTCTGAGGGACTTGAAGTCTACAATGTAGATAGGTTTCCTGGGAGTGTTATTTTAGTAACATTTGCCCTATTAGCAAATGCTAGTTTGCTGTGTACATTAAGAGACATCCTTTAAATCCATTCTTTTTTTTTTTTTAAAGAATCGATCCTTTTGAATTTAATTTGTCCCTCTTGGCCAGCCATGGTGGCACATGCCTGTAATCTTAGCACTTGGGAGGCTGAGGGAGGAGAATCACCGCAAGTTTGAGGCCAGCCTGGGCTACATAGTGAGATCTGTCTCAAAAAAAAAAAAAAAAAAGTTCCAGGGCTGGAAATATAGTCAGCGGCACAAGCACTGCTTGGCAAGTACAAGGTCCTGAGTTCATTTCCCAGTACCAAAAAAAAAAGGTCCTCACATGAATCTGTTTGGAACTGTATCAGCCAGTACATGCTAGAGAAACAGATTTAGTCCAAGGTATATAAATATATAAGGATGTACAAGCTAGGCTTACCGTGGCTGCTCACTGAGTCAGGTGTGAAGAGTGCAGAAGGGCTGTCTGTGAGCTGGAGGTCTGAAGGATCCAGACCAAGGTCAGAGGCCTAGAGCGAGTTGTATCAGGAGGGCAGAGGGTCTGCCACGGAAGGCTGAAGAGTCTGTTTAGGCGGGGACTGGAGCTCCCCCGAGGAAGCACACAGAACCTTCCATCTTTGTTTTCCTTCTATTCCATTCAGGCTGCAGCCTGTTGGCTGGTGCCCCACACACCCAGGGCAGGTCTTCTGCCTTCCCAGGACAGATCTGTGAAACAGGCCTGCATGGGACATTGTCATGGGCTCTTGGCCTCCAGCTGGACTCATGGGAAGCATTGTTATGGGCTCTAGGTCTTCAGCTGGAATCATGCAGCACATTGCTGTGGGATCCAGGCCCTCAGCTGGATTCTTTGGGTCTTCAGTGTGTGGACAGATTTTCAGCAGTCTCTTTGTATATGACTGTTTGGGTGACTATTATACAATGATGTTATACATTATGTGTCCTGTATTGTTTCCCTTGTAAGCCCTGACCACAACATAGGGGGAGGCAAGAAGGGCAGCTTAGCTGGATGTGGTGGCACACACTTGTAATCCCAGCACTCAGGAGGCTGAGGCAGGAGGATTGCTGTAAGTTCGAGGCCAGCCTGGGCTACATAAGTGAGTTCAAGGCCAGTCTGCACTGCATAGTGAGACTGTCTCAAAAAGAACCCAAACCAGAAGGAAAAAAAAAAAGGGCAGCTTAGCAGCCTTTCAAGACCCTAACCTTATTTCCAGATTGAGAGAAACTTTTCTGGTCTTTTCTCAAGGGATATAGTGACAAGCTATGAAAACCTTGCATGTGGGAGGTCACTTCAATTTTAACAGGACTAAGGCTGTGCTCCTATGAACCTCTGAAAGACCTGAGGCTCCTCTTTAAAAAGCAAGACTCCAGTTCTGCTTTGCATTCTGGGAGAACATTTGTAAACAGATTCATTCTTTGTTGTTGTTGGTTTGGTTTGATTTTTTTTTTTTGGTACTGGGAATTAAACTCAGGACCTTGTGCTTGCCAGGAAGGCACTTGTGCCACTGAGCTATCTCCCTGGCCTGTCAGATTCATTCTTAAGTCTGATAAAGTGACTCTTGTATACCTTTGACACAGATATACAGTATATATTGCTTTGTGCTCTCTTCAGTCCCCTCTGCTTCACCACTTTTTCTCTTGCTTCTGTGTCGGGGGCCACTGGGGCTGGTTATGGGTCAAGCAGCCAAGCTACCTCAGTATTGAAAAAGGCGTCCTGCCGCACAGTTACAGTTGTTCGTTGCTAGGCAACATTCCCCCCTCGCATAATACTAACTTTGTAAGTGTATAAAATAAACACCCCTAGTGTTGAAGTCAGTCCTCTTGCTCCTCAGGTAAGAGGTCACCCCACCTGACCCTGGCTATTGTCTCTTGTCTTTATTTTCTAAATCATCTCACTGAGAGACCACCGAGTCCCACATTTGGCACCGGAGCAGGGACCTCCAGTAAGGAGAGTGGTTGGTGGGAGGACACTCCCCAGAATCTGTGCACACAGCAGGGTGGGGGGAATGGATTGGTAGATCAATACTTAGCACTGGAGTGTTATATTGACAATTATCAAGTGTAAAGAGCGGGACATGGAGGTCTACTGACCTTAAGCAATATAGTTACAAAAAACAGGCTTAAGAAAGACAAAAAGGAGAAAAGTATGTTAAATTGCTGGTAGTTAAAAATGAAACAGTTTCAAAAACCACAGATGTTTATAGACATATATATATATACATAAATTTTGCTGTTTTCATGGTTCGTGTCTTCTTTTCTGGAGTGTGGATAGAAGGGGTTTTAAAACCACAAAGGATTCAGCTGGGAACTGTACTTCAAAGTCAAGTCTGGAGCCCAAGCGGGATTTGCAGCGCCATGGCGAGGGCTGCAAAGTGAGTTCAGGGAGAGCCGTGGGCTCGGGTTCTAGGCAGACCCAGCTGGGACCTCCCAGCTGCCTGTGTGTCCTTGCAGCCTGTCCAGCTACAGACACTGGCATGCGCTGCCAACTACCAACATGTGTGCCAGGAACCCAATAGGCAGGACATGACTGTGGCATGCCCTGGCTCTTCCCGCCACCAGCACCAACAGCCCGGACAAGGTCGTGCTTGAGTTTGGCACCAGAAATTCATCCAGCTCAAATCAGTGCCTGTGATCAAAATTTAAAAAACAAAACAAAACTGGACATCCAGTGGCCAGAGTGAGAGCCCAGGGCTAGCGCTACAGTTAGTGCACCAAGAGTACAACCCGCCTGCTGGCATTTGCTTGGGGAGGGGTAAGGAATGTGGACAGACAGCCCATTCCAGGTACTAAGACTAGGGAGCTCTTCCCTGAGGCAATGGAGTGGAGGCTTGGACCTCAGTTCCTTCACCAGATTCATACTAACTTCTAAAATGGGGCCTCCAAATTATTCCAACTGGAGTCTGTGGACCCTTGCCTCAGGGTACAGTGGGACTCCTGCTAGGCCAAAGCAGGCTTGTTTTAAAAGATCTTTAGGTTTTGTCTGGTGTTACCAATGCTGACTATACAGGAAAAATCAAGGTTATGGTTCAATCTACTCAAAACACTGTTCAAATCACCCTAAACTCACATATCCCTAAATTAGTCACTCTTCATTTGAAAAAAATTTATAAATAAGAAATGGGGATCCAAGGGCTTTGGGTCGTCTGGCACCTATTGGGTTCAAAGATAAAATTGATTATTTATAGGAAGAACATTTTTAAAGGGTCATAGACACAAGTGTAGATGGCCTCTGGGTGTGATTGGTGTTTCCTGACTTAGTGGAGTTGCTGAACTGCTGACCTGGAGGGATGCAAAAAGGCCATTCTCTTGGGAATAGTTTTGAAAGGAATAAAGCCTCACAGAGAACAGAGTGAATTTTAACAGATAAAAGACTTTTATATTTTCTCCTTAAGGTGGTGAATTTAAAGGCTGTTTCCATCCTCAAGATAAAAACTTTGCCTTTAAAACAAATCATATTTTATAAGGTTTACAATAAGGGGGATATTTTTTAAAGATTATTTTAAAAATCCCATAATTTCCATAAATAAAAACCTTGTCCCCTGTCTCAAAAAATATGTATTTCAGTGATAGATTTGGTTTTTTAGAGTTATGGTAAAAAAAAAATTCCACATTTTAGATTATACAGCTAATAAAACTGTCTTGTTCTAGTTACAGTTTTCGTCTTGACGTCGGATGCGGGATTTGCTGCTGATGTGGGGGCTTAAGTGGGTCTTTGGGGCCATTGTGATCCTGGTGGTGCTGATCACCTCTTTTGCAGTTGGCTTGGTGTTCTAAAAAAGCTTTAGCCTCACTTTATGATTAAAATTCAAATTACAAAAACCAAAGGGGGAATCAATCTCTCCCACTTTGCTTGTTGATATATAGTAATTAAATTTTTAAAATTTTACAAAAGATGGATGTACAACAGAAGAAAGACAATTCAATGAGTTAAAGCAAAAAAAAAAAAAAAAAAAAAAAGAAGAAGCTAATTTGATGCCCAGAATATGTTTGTGTTTTGCTAGAGCGTGCTGTTTGGCTGTATCATGAAGTCAGATCTGGAGAAGTTGGTTCTACCTTTCGGGAAGCTGATGTACAGTCCTGTGACTGTGACGCCTCAGAGACTGCTCTAGAGTCAATGATGCTAAACCTGACCTGGAACCAACCAAAGAAAACGACCCAGAAGGCCCAGGAAACAGTCATCAAAATGGGAATTAAAGATTTAAATAAATGACAGAGTATATAGAGATAACTGAGCTGAAAAGTATCAGTATTCTCAAGACACAATAAAATACAAAGAATATATTCATATTCATTATAGATAAAAGATTCTCTTCCAAAAATTTTCTAAGAGATCTCTGCTAATTGACAACAAAATCTGATTAGTCTATTAAAACTATAAATTTCTAAAATTGTAATAGAGTTACTATAGTTCAATTTGGTCAAAAATATATTTGAGTGCACTCTGATTTTGTAAAGAGATGTTTGCTCTGTGTACTTGCTTACATGTTTGTCTGTCATCCAGTGAACATCTGTTCCCCTTTATTTTGAGTTCAACAATTTTTCTTTTCTCATTTGTTCATAACACAATTGGGTTGTAGATTTAAAAGCATGCTTTCACCTAAGTTACCAGCTGGTTTAAATGATATCAAAATTAAGATACATAACCACAGTCCTTAGGATGAGGAGAAATTATTTGGGGAGGACTCTAATGGGTAAATAGAGGAGTGGCCAACCTTTATTCATTGATAAGGGGCCCCCAGTGATCTCCATAGTCTCTTGGGAGGCACCCTAATAATTGGGTCATTTGGTGAAAAGAAAGTTTTTCAGTAAAAATTAGAGTAAGATTTTCTCATAAAAGATGCTCTTGGTACAAAACTAAATTTTAACAAAGGTTTTCATATGTGTATGGTAATTTGTTAGTGTTAATCTCATGGTATATTAAATGTATTCATGATTCCAGATCTATAGGTCTTCCAAAATGTAAAACAAAGATTGTTCATTGTGATAAGACTTTCCTTCAGATTAAGACCTCTACCTTTAAAAAAAATTGTGATTGTATATCCCATTAAAGGACAACAAATTAAATCAAAGCTTCTTATGTATTAGAGATAATTGGTTAAAAAGGTCATGTTATGCCAAAATGAAAATGTAAGTATGTTACAAAATGTCATCATGAAAAAAACAAAATGTCATTATGATTGTCATGTAGCAATGTTATATATGGTTTGATTTCTAAATTTCTATGTAAAAATATGCAACTTGTCTGATTAACATTCTACGAGGACTTAAATATTAGGATATCCATCATTGTTAAAAATAATGGCTCCATTTCTATGTTCTAAGGTGTTTGCTATTCAGGTCAGATTGTAATATTAAGCTTGTTGCCTCCATTACAATGTTATGTCACTAATCTTTTCTGCTGGAGACCAAAACTTAGAGACTTAAATTGAGCTAAGAGGACAGCCAATATTTTGGCTATGCCCTCCGAGGTCAATAAAGACTCAGGACATAAGAGAACCTCTGCTGTGACATCTAATAACTCGGTTGAGTCAGATTTTCTGATCAAGGAGATTATGGGACCACAGAGAAAAGTGATTCCATGGTGTATAGTGTGCCTAAGGAGAGTCACCAAGAGAGGAAAAAAAATCTCTCAAGCTTTCACAAAAAACAACTTGGTCAAGCAATAGCTGTGACTCATCCAGATGGCTGACACTGACAGAAGATCAAGAGATGCTGTATTTGGTTCCAAGATAATTCCTGAGGAGATTTAACTGACCTTGATAGATAGCAAAAAGTTAAATTTTTATATACAGGTCTCACTTTAACTTGGTCTTAAATATCCAGCAGAAAATTGTAACCACAAGATGTAAAGAAGCAATGCCACAGAAATAGGTTAGCTGTAAAACGTTCAAGTCATCAACAACCTCTGACAGTTGCCAGCTAGACTGATAACTGACTACTGTTATGGACTTTGGACTATATTCTTCAAGCACAGCTTTTCCAGCTTCAGCTGAACACCCATCACTTCTGCAGCTGAACAGAAAAGGGAGAGATATTGGGAGCCACTGGAGCTGGTTATTGGTCAAGCAGTCAAGCTACATCAATATTGAAAAAGGCATCCTGCTGGACAATTACAGTCATTACTTGCTAGGCAACATTACCCCCCATGGTACTAACTTTGCAAGCACATAAAATAAACGCCTCTACTGTTGAAATCAGTCCTATTGTTCATCAGGCAAGAGGCAAGAGGCAACTCCATCTGACCCTGCTATTGTCTCTTGTCTTTATTTTCTAAATCCTGTCCCTGTTTTCTCCCGAAGACCACTGAGTCCCACATTCTGGACATCCTGGCTCTGAGCACTGTACTATTGTACATTATCGCACAGTAGAGCAAACACATGGCAGCACAACTGTGACAATGTCCAGCAGACACATGTATGAAGGTCCGTAACACGAGTATGAAGGTCCTTAACACGAGGTCCATTTCTATCTGTGAATGTTCGCAACTCAAATGTTGGGCCATAGGCCCCAGCCAAACCCAGCACTTACTGTGCAGATAACTGAGTCACTAAAGACCCTTAATCTATCGCAGCTTAAGTAGACACAGCCTATCTAATATCCCTCTTTGCCTCTGTAGGCCCTGACAGTTTTACCAAGTTCTCTTCCAATAAACAGATAGCTCAGTAGTTCTCCATACATAGCTACTAAGTCCTTTCTTTGTCTTTTGACAGGTTTCCCTTAGCCTAGCCAGTGAACTACATCATCCTAAAGTAGTTAGGGAGAATCCAATTCCATTAGGTAGGGTCTACAGCCCTGTCAGGCCTGGGGGAGCTGAAGGGGTGTTGGGACAGGTGAGGTCCCCAAAAGAAGGCATGCAGAGCAGACATCAGCAACAGACAGGCAGCATCCTGACTGTCCGTCTCGTATATGTTAGCCATTATCAAGTGCACATTTTTGTGCGCCGTCATAGCCATGTAGTGCATGCATGCTTGTCTGTGCTAAGTCATGGTTACATAAGTGTGGCCCCCTGTGTACCTGTGCTAGGCAGCAGGTTCACATCCATATGTGTCCTCAGATGCCCTGAGCTTTGAAGCAATCCTGAAGCGGCTCCCCACATCCCACTCCCTCGGGGAACATTACTTTTATGGCATGTTTTAGTCTTTCCCCCAAGGGCTCCAAAGGGGAACACCCAATTTCCCATGAGGAGGCCTGTGGGCCAATTCCAAGTCTCTTGGCTATAAAGGCTCTAATGCTGGAAGGATTAAGGCCACTTTTATCACCTTAGGGCCCTGCTCTGAGGGTCAAATACACAGATGATGCAGCTGTGCTTTCAAGAGGTGATCCAACGGACCATCGCCCGTATATCAGGGTTGGTCATAGAGCAATTGAACCACCCGTGTACCCCTGTGATATGGGTTCCCTGGTCAGATGCTATCCCTAGCAGCATCCCACATACAGCAGTCAACCATTGCCATGCCTTATCAAGGCATCAATTAGAGGAGAGGCCTATTCCCGAAACATGACGCACTTCATGGTTAGTTGTTTGGCCACATTCCCCTACATCAGGGCTAGGCGTCATAATCTATCACCTGTCTTCCTGCATGGTTTCCTATGCTGTATATGTCAGTGGTCCCAATACCATTGCCAGTTTAGCTGCCAGCAGTTTGAAGTACGTCCCCCAACTAGTGAGAGTGTGGGCCTGGGCCGTTTTGCTCCTGGGACAGGATGTCTGTGTACAGACTTAGCCTTCAATCAGGTATCTAGTGTGTACTTCCACTGGCTGTCATCCTGTCATGTTTTACAGGTGTATAAGACAGCATGTACCACTGCTGTTTCTCAGTCAGTGAATACCGGCCTTCAGTTCCTTTCCACAGCTGTGACCAAAATCCAATAAGGTGCTTCTGCTCTCCTTGTTTTTGCCACAGGCCCCAGCCAAACCCAACCTCATCTGCATGGGCCCTTAGGGTAAATGGCAGGGTAGGGTCAGTAACTCAGAGGGCTTCCACTTTGAGTCCTGAAAAGCAGCTTCCGCTGCGTCTGCCCAGTCCCATGTCACCCCCTAAGTGCAGTGTGAATGTCTGCCAAAAGCCCATGTATGCCTGTTGCTGGCATACTGTCCTGGGTCTGGGTTTTATCAATAATAGCATCAGGAATTACTTTCATCTTACCCAACCAAATAACACCCAAGAATCTGACAGACAAGCCAGTTCCCTGGACCTTGTTTTTGCTGATGGCCGACCCCCAGGCCAGCAAAGCTTCCTTCAGACTGTACATGATAACTTCCAAATCTGCAAGGCAATCAGAGGTTAACATAATATCAACACTATAATGAAACAGTGACACAGAGTGTGGCTTGATCCAGGTGGTCAAGTCCTGGGGCATCAGGCCATGACACAGTTAGGCTATGCAAATAGCCTTGTGACAACAACTGGAAAGTCCCTTGTCTGCCCTCCCAGCGGATGGAAAATTGGTCCTGACTGCCAGCATCAGGGTGAGATAATCCATCAAATCTGCACTATCAGTCATTTGCCATGTCCTGTCCAGCTTCTACACAGACCATCTCACGGACTTGAAAGGGCTTTGGAAAGGGTGTATCGTCGCTGCTTCTTTCAAGTTTAAAACAGCCTGTCCTCTTTTCTCATGGCCTCCAGGCAGCTGATACTTTTTTTACATGTACAACCTGCACAGCTTGTGGGCTGCACGGTGTGGATGTGTGTCCACCTCCAGTATATACTCAGCAGTCAGGGAAGCAGAGGCATCATAAAGGTGTGGAAAGGGCTGGGGATATAGCTCAGTGGCATAAGTACCTGCCTGGCAAGAGCAAGGTCCTGAGTTCGATTCCCAGTACCAAAAAAAAAAAAGTATGGAGCTAAGCACCCCAATACCCAGTGTTACCTGCGCTCTCCTTGCCTGCGCCCCAGGAGCTGGCTCAGCTCTGGCAACATCAAGAACAATGTCAGCAGTCCTGGTTTCCCTGTCACTGACAGTCCCTGTGGCTTGGTTAGTGTCATTAGAGGTCCTCTCTGCTCCACCGTGGCAGCACACCGTTCGAGCGTGGGCATCTTGCCTCCACCTGTAGGCTGCGGCTGAAGCCCGGCCTCAGAAGCCTGTGACCCTGGGAGAATGCGCTCCCAGTTGTAGCTGCCAGCCACTCCCACCCTGGTGCCACAGACGAGCATGCCCACTTCCCGAGCAGGGCTGTCCTTTCATCTTATCTGTGACTCAGCTGGCAACCAGCAGGTTTGTCCAAATGTGGTGCTGACCACCTCCAGTGGTCCCACAGCCTGTCTGTGGGGGTGGGGGTACCCGCCTTCTTTTTCACTTGCTTTGCCAGTTCTCATAGCTCCAGGGCCATATAGGTGGCATCCACGGTGTGATGGGTAGAGGGGAGCAGTCTTTCTGGCCCACATCCCTGAGCTAGGGGCTCCTTGACCTCCACCTTCTGGCAAATAGTAGGCATGATATACCAGAGGACTTTCTTGGAAATGGAGACTTGGTTCCGAGGGTGGCAATCCTTCCTGTGTCCTGCAACATGGCTTCTGAGCCATTCAGCTGTTATCTCAGGTTCTGCTTGGTCTATGGCACTGGGATGGGAACACCTGGCATGTCACCCTCCAGCTGGGCCAGCTGCAGTGGAGGTTGTTGGTTCTTGGGGTGCTGGCCTGACGCTGGCAAAAGGTGGCAGGGGGGCTTCCCCTGGTGCCCGCCTGCTCTCCTGTGTACCTGCCTGCATGTTGCTCACTCCTCCCCACATCCTGTAGGCTGCCACCTGGGCAGGATATGGCTGTTACTGCCTGGTGGTGGGCTTGGGGCCCTGCTCAGAGTTGGCTGCTCCCTCAGACTTTTTCTTTTGCTTTTGCTTGTGGCACTTCTTGGGTTTCTGGGCTTGGCCCTCAAGCCCTTCTCATCAGCTGCTCTGGTGGTGACTACAGGTAACCAAGGCGAGGCTGGGGGAAGCATGGTGGGAACCTTGGGGCTCTCCCTCACCATCAGGCTCTGTTTCCATGGATGCCGTGAGGATGCTCACCTCAATCCTGCTGACCACGCCACTTGTCAGGCGCAAGGGTGCTGAAGGGGTGTTGTCAAGGATGAGGCCCCTGAAAGAAAGCATGCAGAGCAGACATCAGCAACAATAGCAAGCAGCATCCCTATTGTCCGGCTTGGATATACGAGCCATTGTCAAGTTTACGCTCTTGTGTAGTCATATCCATGTAGTGCATGCATGGTTCTCTATGCTAAGTCATCGTTACATAAGTGTGTCCACTGTGTACCTGTGCTAGACAGCAGATTCCCATCCTCATGTGTCCTCAGATGCCCTGAGCTTTGAAGCAATCCTAAAGCAGTTCCCCTACAAGCCCCTTTAAACATGAAATTGCTATTTGGAGACAGAGGCCTCCATTCCTTCCATAACCCATAAAGAATTAGGGAGACTTATGTCTCTCAGGTGGAAATGAGGTAGGAGGTCAGGGTACGGCAAAGAGGTTGGGACCTGTCAAATAGGGAGACCTGTTTTTTTTTTTTTTCCTCCTTTTTGGTTTTTTGAGACAGGGTTTTCCTATATAGTTCAGGCTGTTCTTAAATTCACTATGTATTGTAGTCCAGGCTGTCTTTGAACTCAACAAAATTCTCCTGCCTCAGCCTCTTGAGTGCTGGGATTACAGGTGTACTTACAGGTGTCACCACCCTTGGCTTTGGAGACCTGTTAATCATGGAGATTCAGGACACAAGTGTAGAACAAGCTTCCAAGTCCTGTACCTGATACTAATAGGAAATTCTGTCTTCAGTTCTTCTGGCACAAGATCAAGCAGATGTGAAGGGATGGGTCAGACCTGATGTCAGAGTGGAGGATGAAAGTGGTGGCAATTAAGCTTGAGACTGCTGTGACCCTTTTTGCCAGCTCACCCTGCACTCTCCACTTCTTTTCCTCCTTTAACTGGTCCATACTCTCTGCAGAGCGCTTTTCAGGTTCTTCTTTTTTTCTTTTTGTTTTTTTGAGGCAGGCCCTCTCATTTTGTAGTTTAGGCTGGCCTTGAACTCAGAATAAAAGCCAGGTTGGTCTCAAACTCATGGTGATCCTCCTTTTTCAGCCTCCCAAGTGCTGGGATTACAGGCGTGTGTCATCATGCCCAGCTTCAGTTTCTTCTTGAGCACTTTATTTTCTTCTTTTGCCCTAAATAAACATTAAACTTCTAGATTTATCAATTATTCTACCCAATTCTTTGTCTTCTTTTTTTATTTTGCCTTTTTGAGACAGGCTCTCGCTGTGCAGTTCAGGCTGGTTTTGAGCTCACTTTGTAGCCCAGGCTGGCCTCAAACTCTCAGGATCCTCCTGCCTCAGCCTCCTGAGTACTGGGATTACAGGCATGCACCACCATGCC
Source organism: Dinomys branickii (assembly GCA_004027595.1). Taxonomy (NCBI): domain Eukaryota; kingdom Metazoa; phylum Chordata; class Mammalia; order Rodentia; family Dinomyidae; genus Dinomys; species Dinomys branickii. The sequence goes on along the minus strand of PVLD010012046.1, from coordinate 42,984 downwards.
TGGCTCCACCCAATTGTTTGAACAGGACAGTAAGAGCCTGGAAAGGACCAACCAGTCATTACAATGTCTGGCAATAAAGTTAAGCAATGCACCCAAGCCCACACACCTGGTAGGAATCACTCTTCAAGACTGGAATCTTCATACAAAACCAGCTCTTGTCAAATGGTTGCTTGGGTGTGGCAACTCTCATGCCATCACTGGGGAGGTTGAGGCAAGAGGATCATGAGTTTGAGGCCATCCAGGGTTAAACAGTAGGATTTTGCCTCAAAACAAAAAACAAAAAACCAACAAAGAGAAGGAGACAGATGAGGGAGGAGAAAGGAGAAGAGAAGAACAGGGCAGGAAGGAATGCTGGGTCCCCTCACAGCCAGTACAGAGTAGGCGTGAAGTGAGGGGTGGGACTGGAAAGGAAGAGGCTGGGCAGTGGGGGAGGGTAGGAGCCCATGCAGAAGCATTCAGACACTCTCGAGGGAGCAGAGGGAAGGATGGACACTGAGAGGACAAGACAAACAGGAGGCCACTGAGAAGCCTCAGGGGAAGTAAAGACCTGAACCAAAGGGTGAGAGCTCCCAGAAGGTTGCAGGGTGAAGGAAGATTTTAGGGTGAAAGAAGAACCTGAAGCCTCAAGGGTCCGGGAGAGGGGAGGCAAGGGACCTAGAGGACTTACTGCCTCTTTGATCTTCTAGGGCCCACAGGTCCCTGTGCTTCTCTGAGCCTCAGTTTTTTTCATCTGTTCAATGCAGGGAGAGAGGACTTCACGCTCCCAGGCACCTGAAATCCAGGGATCACTCAGCTCTGGGCAGTGGTGAGGAAGTGGCCTCCCTTCTCCTCTAGTTTTCTCACTGGGTGTGAGGAAAATGATTCCCTGGGCCTGGCTGGTCCTCATCCTCACTCCAGGTTATTCTCGCCTCATGGCTTCAGGAGAGGCCATGTGTGCAGAGACGGAGAAGAAAACAGAGACAACATCCCTCCATCCTCCTCAATCCCAGCCTTTCCTTAAAGGACGTAGGCACAATAGCAGCATGATGGGATTAAAGTAGTTACCAGGTGGCCCTGAATCAAGGCCAGCAGTTTTCTGTAGCTGTTGGTTTCAAGCAGGAGCCTAAAGTGGTATCTTTCTATGGTCTGTTGGCCATTTCAGAACTTTAGAAATGTAGTGGCCAATTCACTAGAAAGTAACAAACAACTAAATAAATTTTACGAGAGGACTTCAAGATGGTGACCGGGTAGTCAGCAGAGAGAGAGAACCTCCCGGAGGAATGCCACTCAGACAAAGGAATGTAGCAACATGTGAAGGACAGAAGGGAAAGAGGTGGGTATCCTGAACTCAGGAAGGATCTGAAATGGGAACTGAAGCCCTCTGAAAGACTAAGCAAAACTTCTGCTGGAGGAAAGGATTGGAGATCCCCCTGGCGCAGTTGCGGGGAGAGAAGGAGGAAGTCACCGCTCCAAGCACTCTCATGGCCTGTGCCCTTGTTCTGGCATTCGCAGCTTCAGTTTCGGAGGTCCACGCTCATGCAAGCCTCCCGACTCGGCCAGGGGAGAGCGGAGTTCCGAGAGCTGGTCCAGGGCTGGAGAGGGGAGGGCGCAGCCAGGAAAAGAGGCAATGGCGGTCGGGAGCAGTTGTCGAACCCAGTGGGAGAATGAGAGGTTGCGACAGCCACTGGGGCAGAGACCCCACCCTGCGGCAACCTTCCTAATCAGTGCCTGGAGAGAATCAATGCAACTAGTACACAGCCCACCATGCCCGGCTCTGCGCCTGCCTCGAGGTGGTGGCCCCCTGCCTCTCTGCTGGGTGAGCGGCTACCGGTGGAGAGCAGCGGGGAACCTCGGCGGTGAGCTGCGGCGGCTCCCAGGGATCTGGCCGAGGAGTAGACGGGGGCTCCAGCACTGCAACAGGAGGGAGATGCAGATGGAGGTGGATCGCAGAGCTCCACGCCTTTCTCACTCCAACATCAGGCAGGAAGCACGAGCTGGGTTGCCGGAACTCAGCTCCCACCTGAACTCTCTCTGGGAGCACCTTGAGTCTCGGCGGCTTGAGCAAGCACCGCCTGTTCCTGGCAACAATGGGATGAATCCACGGTCTTCAGGACTCACCCCAAACTATTAATGTGAGCACCAATAGGGTCTCCTTACAGCTTGCACATATGAACCTTGCATGAACCCATAGCAACAAATTAGATGAAAAGCAGCAGACCGGGAATCTGAAAAACAACAACATACTCTATACAGCAGACCCGAGAAAATCATCCAACTCTATTCTAGAACTAATCTTTAAACTCAGTTCATACCCTGAACTAACACAATGAGAACAGGTCAGGGAGATTTCAAGCCCTTATACCAAGTGTCGTAAGTTCGTCCAATACCCAGCTTCAAGGGGTGGGGAATGGTAATACTGGAGATCAGGAGGAGGGAGGAGAAGAAAGGGCCTCTGGCATCGAGGCAACGGGACAGAGCTGAACGGGTCACCGAGGGCACCCTGACGGGGGCGCATGCCTTGTGGCTGCTCTGCTGTGGGCCCTGTGGCTGTTCCGCTGTGGGGCCCGCTGAGGGTGCCCCACAGACTGGATCCACCCCCACCCATAGCACGGTGACGGGGCGGAGCCGGTCAGTTCGCTGTGAGCATAGGTGCTTTTCCACCTCTGACCATGGCAGTTTGTATACACCCATGTATGCTATAGTATAGTCTGAGGTAGCTGTATCTCTTCCCAAAGCGAGAGTCCAGGGGTATAGATAAACCCAGGAATATAGTTATTATCACAAGGAAGATGACTGATTGAGTGGTAGGGCAATGGAGATGAGGGAGGAGAAAATTGAATGATCAAATGGGCCATCATCTGTGTAACTGAGTAACATGTGAAGGTAACATTATGTAGGCAGGACAGCATCCAGAGCTAATTCCCTTCTATGTTCTCTATAATTTGTATTTCCTCAATCGTTTTTGTATTAACAGAAGTGAAGGTAACTTTATGTTATGCAGCATCCAGTGCTGATTCCCTACTATCTTCTCTATAATTTGGTATTTCCTTTAATGTTTGTATGTTAACTATTGTGAAGATGACATTATGTAATCCAGCATCCAGTGCTAATTCCCTGCTATGTTCTGTATAATTTTGTATTTTCAATATTGTTTATGGCTTGTTCTCGTTCGTAGGTCTCCATTCTTTTGCCTTTAAATAAAAATAAATAAATAAATAAAATAGTTACCAGGTCTGGGGAAAACGGTTAAGTCCTTGTTGTGTTTCCTCAGGCGTGTCTCCTAACCTCTGGGTCTCGAGCTCCTCTCATTCAGTCTGTGTGGGTCCTGGGGTCAGGCTGAAGCCTACTGGACCCTTGCCATCAAGCCCTTTGCCCCAGGATGGCTCAGAGTCCATTTTTGTTGTGTGTTTTTCCCTTGGGAATCCTGGAGGATAAACTAGAAGTGGGATTACTAGATAGCTACAAGATGCTCAGTTAAATCTGAATTTCACATAAATGTCAAGTAAGATTTTCAGTGCAAATGTGTTCCAATGTCACGTCATACATGCACTAAAAAATTACTCATTGTTTATCCGAAATTCAAAAGTAACTTGCTGGCTTTTTTTAAGAAATTAATTGTGGAAATCCTAGCCATAGGCAATGCCCACAACCTTGACAGCAGGAACAGAGAGATGTGAGGGCGCTGTGACCGTCCTGGCAAGGCCTTGAGAAAGGAGCCCAGACACGAGCACCAGGCCACTAGGGGGCGCCAACGTTTACTCAGCTGTCGGGTGGGTGACGGGAAACTTTTCCAGGGCGGAGGGGAAATGAAGCCTGGAGGGACAAAAGCTCTATTCTCTGAGCCTTTCCTAACTCTGTTCATCATCTGTAAATGGCCCCATTCTTTGTCGATCGTTTTTCAGGCCAGAAATTCAAGAACCTCTCTTTTCCTCCAAGAGTTGATATAATTTGTATACAAAAAAGGCGAGATCCTAAGTGTTCAGCTATGCAAATTTTTATGTAAGTAGAAACCTCTATAAGCACCACACAGATCAATATATAGTGCTGTGTTGTCCAATACAGCATCATTTAGTCTCGTGTGGCCTTTGAGTGATTGAAATGTTCAATCTAAATAGAAACACAAAGTAAATGTCAAGACAGGATTGACCGTGGGGCTTGAACCCAGGGACAATCTAGCCTTGAGTTGTATGCCCAGGCCTCTTTTTATTTTGAAACAGGATCTCACCCATTTTTCCAAGTTGGCCTTGACCTTGTGCTCTTTCCAAGTAGGTGGAATTAAAGGTGCTTGCTACTGAACCAGGCCAAACAGGACTTTGGAGATCATATGAAAATGGATGTAAAGTAGCTTGTTAGTAATTTTAAAATATTAACAGCTTGTTAAAATAATAGTTTACATGTTGGATTACATTACATGTACTACTAAAATGTACTTCACCTGTTTGTTTTACTCTTTAAATTACAGTTAGAAAATTTGAAGTTACAGTTGTGGCTCCCACTGAAGTTCTACTGTGCAGGGCTGTGTCGATATAATATGATTTGTTCATCCCCAAAATAGGGCTTTGGGCAGGCATCATGGTGCACGCCTATAATCCCAGCACTTGGAAGGCTGAGGCAGGAGGATTGCCACGAGTTAGAGGCCAGACTGGGCTACATAGTGAGTTCAAGAGCAACTTGAACTACACAGCAAGACCCTGTCTCAAAAAAAACAAACAAACAGAAACAAACGCCAAAAAGGGTATGAATCTTGCACTCAACGATATTCTGTCCCATGCCTCAAGGCTCTTGGTGGCTCCATTGTCCAGATAGAGTTTTCAGGATCCATGCTGGCCCTTCTTCCTCCTCCTCCTCCTCCTCCTTCTCCTCCTTCTTTTTTTTCTTCTTTTTTTTTTCCTGCCTTTTTTTGAGACAAGGTCTCTCTATGCAATTCAGACTGTCCTTGAGCTCACTTTGTAGCCCAGGCTGCTCTTGGATTCCCAGAGATCCTCCTGCCTCAGCCTCCTAAGTGCTGGGATTACAGGCCAGCTCCACCAGGCCCAGCTGCCCCTTCTTGGTTTTCCCCACAGCTCCTATAGTACTGTGAGAGTTCCCCTCCCCCTACTCAGTGAGCTCCTTTCCCCTCCTCTAATCCTCACCATACCTTTGGGAAGTAAGAAAATGTTTTAGATCTTAAGTGTTTCCCAAAGGTTGTGTGTTGAAGGCTTGGTTTCTAGCCTGCTGCACTATTGGTAAATGGTGACACCTTTAGGAGGTAAGGCCTAGGGGAGGAAGTTCCTTGGGGGTGGGTCCTTGAAGAGGGTATGGGTGTCTTGGCCCTTTCCTCTTGCTGTTTTTGCTTCCTGGTGCCACGAGGTAACTAGACCTCCCCTACCACATGCTTGCACAACGATGTACTGTGTCACCACAGACCCAAAGCAGAGGGACCAGGTAATGATGGACTGAAAGCTCTGATATCAGACCTTTCCTCTCTTTAGATTGTTTATCTCAGGTACTTGTCACAGGGGTTGAAAGCTAACTAACACAGAAAGGTGGGCAAGAGCATCCGATCAGTGGAATACAGCATGGCGAGCCAGTCAAAGGAAGTGACTTGCATAGGACTGCCCCATCATGTGACATGGAAAGGGAGGCTGGTGTCATGGGAGGAGCCCATCCTGCAGCCCGGGGACCTGAGGATCAAGTCAGTCACACAGCCATCATCCCGTCTAGCTCCTACTCCTAAATCCTTCACTTAAATGAAAAGCCCACTTGTCAAAGCTACTGTGTGTCAGTCACTGAAGTGCTTTACTGACACTGACATTAACCCTGACGGCTTAGGTACTGCTGTCATTTCCACCTTACCACCTTACCAGTGGGGTCCCAAAAGGTGCAAGTATGTGCTCACGTACACCCAGAAAGTAAGGGCAAAGCTACAGTTCAAATTCACGGCTGACTGCGGCCTATTTCAGTCTGTCATATTGTCGTCCTAGATGCGGGATGTGCCTGGAGTTTCTAGGTTGAAAATCAATCTAAAAATAGTGAAAGCTTTGCTTGCTTCTTCCTTTCCAAACTTGACAATTCATACGTATTTTTCATGTGTTGTATAATTGCATTGTCTGGGACTTGCAGTAGCATTAATTGTAGGTACTTGTGATGTGTTCCTTATTTTATTTTAGCAGTATTGGGGTTTGAATCCCGTAGCATTTGTACTTGCAACTGTCCTACCTGAGACTCCCTCAGTGCTGGGATTACAGATGTATGCCACTGTCTAGTTACTTTTCTTATTGTTAAGAGAAAATACCTGACCCACAAAGTTACAGGAGGAAAGGTTTATTTAGCTCATAGTTTGTAGAAGTTTCATTCCATAATCAGCTGGCTCCAAGGCCGGGTGGATTGGCAGAGGGGCATTGCAAAGCAGAACCATTTCAGAGCAAGCAGGAGACAGCAAACAAGCAAGGGACAACCACAGCCCTTTCTGCCATTTTATCTTATCCAGGCTACTTAGGGCGGGTAACATTCACACCCTTAATCCTAGTGCCCTTGAGCCTGGCATTGCATCATGAATGAATTCTAGCATCAAACACTCTAGATCCACCCATCTCTGAAAGAGCCCCATCTATGACCACATGAGAGGCTTTGGGGGAACATCTAAACATGCCATAATAGCCCCCACACCTGGCCTATGTGTTTCTTTTTTTTTTTTTTTTTTTTGCGGTACTGGGGATCGAACTCAGGACCCTGTGCTTGCTAGACAAGCGCTTATTCCACTGAGCTATATCCCCAGCCCCTGTGTTTCTTATTTGAATGGAATGTTTCTATGTTAGTTGTCTATTGCTGTGTAAAGAAAACCCAAAACCTGTATCTTAAAACAACAAACATGAAGCTGGTGGTTACAGCTCAAGTGGTAAAGCATTTGCCTAGTATGTGTGAAGCCCTCCTAGGTGCTATCCCTGGGCCCTCAAAAATTATTGTTAAGGTTAGGAATTCAAACGTAGCTTAGTTGAGGAGTTTGGGTTGAGGGTTCATGAGGTTACACTAATGATGTCATATTTTTCCAGAGAAGAGAAGCAAGTGGTCAATAAGTACATGAAAGATGCTCTGTATTATTAGCCACCAGGGAAATGGAGGTAAAAACTATAAAGCGACACCATTTCAGAAGAAGGTAAAGGCAGATGACAACTAATCTTGGCAAGGATATAGAGAAATGAAAATTCTCATATTGTGAATGGTGCAGCCCCTTGGAAATGAGTCTGACACTTCCTAAAAATATTAATTATAGGGTTACCATACGACCCAACAGTGTCACCGTAGGTATATACCCAAGAGAAACAAATATTATCCACATAAAAACTTGTGCATGAAAGTTCAGCAGCTTTATTCATTATAGTAAAAAAAATAGAAACAATTTAAATGTTCCCTCAGCTGATGAATGGGTTGAAAAAAATGTGTTCTATCAAGCAATGGAATAGTATCTAGCCATGAGACAAACTGAATTGTCTTTACATGCTACAATATGCACAATCTGCAAAAACAGGAAGCTAACGGAAAGAAGCCAATCACAAAGTCCATAGTTTTCCCCCTCTGGTCTGGCCGCAGGGGAAGCGGATGGCTGAGGGTCCAGTTGCATAGCTGTTAGCAGCTGAGACAGCAGCTGACTGACAGCCTCCAGGAGCAGCGCCTTCAGGATCTGCAGCACATTGAAACAGGGACGACTGTCTTTTCCAGAAGCTTCCAGCCAATGACTGGGCACAACTAGGTCACTAGGGCCTGGCTGTTTTCCCCAGCTGGAACTCCTCTATAGGCAGTCTGCACTGGAGCTCTCCATTGGCCGGCTGACACTTCTTCAGAGTGGCACTGCTGTATGAGGCTTTTCTTACCCAAACTGCTTCCCTTTCTTCTCTTCCCATTATAGAGAAGTATGTATTCTTCTGTGTGCCCCATAACAACATGCCACATAACAATAAACAAGGGACTGCCTGTATGACAGTAGCCCCATAAGATTATAATGGAGCTAAAAATTCCTATTGCCTTGTGATGTGACACCCACTATAATACTGCAAGCAATGTGTTACTCAAGTATTTGTGGTGATGCTGGGGTGAACAAATCACACTGCCAATCATATAAAAATATTACTAGGTGTGGTGACGCACGCCTGTCATCCCAGCTGTTTAGAGGGCTGAGTTGGGAGGATTGCAAATTTGAGGCCAGCCTGGGCGACCTACTGAGGCCCTATCCCAAGATAAAAAGGGCTGGGAATGTACCTAAGTGGGGGAGTACCTCGGAGTTCAACCCCTAGTACCACAAAACTTAAATAATTAATTAAAAATAGCACAGACGATTGCATATGGTACATAGTACTTGACAATAATTATTGATAGCTTATGCATTTGCTATACTGTATCATTATTTTAGAGTGTACTCCTTTTACTTAAAAAAAAGTTTACTGTAAAACATTGTGCCCTGTTATATAGGCAGGAGCCTCACACATCTCATGATTGATGTGTTTCCGGATTGCACAAAGAGACCATGTGAAGAGTGTGACCTATCCCATGAGGTTTGTTGTAAGTACAATGTCTATAATGTTTGTACAGTGACAAAATCACCTAACAATGCATTTACCAGAACAGCAGTTAAACTATTTGTGACTGTATATGGGATGTACAGCATTGGTGATTCTATAGTGACATAAAGTAATTCAGTGTTACTGGGGCTAAAGGTAGGCAGAAAACTTGCTGCTAGGTACAGGATTTCTTTTAGGAATGATGAAAATGTTCTGGAATTAGTGGCGATGGTTATATAATTGTGGAAATCGTATACTTTAAACGGGTTAATGGTATGAAAATCAGGTAGGTCTCTACTCATCTGAAAGCTTGACTCGGGTTTAAGGCCATGCTTCTACGTGGCTCACTCACAAGGCTGTTGATAGGTGACTTCAGTTCCTCCCTTCTCTTATGGGCCTTCCTACGGCTGCCTGAGGGCCAAGGCAGCTGGCACCCTCAGGGCAAGTAATCCCGCAGAAACAAGGAGAGCAGAGGGTCAGCTGGGCACTGTGGCACCTGCCCGTAATTGCAGCACTCTGGGAGGCTCAGGCAGGAGGATAGGAAGTTCCAGCTCAGCCTGGACAATCTAGTGACTTAGTGAGAACATGTCTCAAAAAAAAAAAAAAAAGAAGGGCTGGGGAAGTATCTCAGTGCAAATATCCGGGGTTCAATCTCCAGGACTACCCCCTCCATGGAACAAGTTACATCATTTCCACCATATTTGTTAGAAGCGAGTCGCTAAGTATAGCCTCTCCTCAAGGGAGGGGTTTTAGTCTCCTCCATTTGAAGAGAGGAGAGTCAAAGAATATTGTGCACATATTTTTAAACCACTGCGGCTTCTCATGTTCTCAATGAGGTCAAATGCTCCCTGTAATCTTGTGACTCCTCCTCTCTTTTATTTTGCTTTAAAAAGATGTTGAGCTGAATCTAATATGTTTCTGTCCCTGTAGGGAGAGGTTCAGTAGGGTCTCATTATTATTATTTCTGAGACAGGAGTCTCTTTCTGCTGCCCAGGCTGGTCTCACTCTTGCAGTCCTCTTGCTCACCCTCCCAGAGCGCTGGGATTCACCACCAGCATATGCCACCACTTCCAGTTTGCCTTGGCCTCTAGACCAGCTGGTGACAGTGTCTTGGTGCTGCTGTGCCTAACTCCTTCTCATTCTTTATTCCCTGAGGCCTAGGACTGAGTGTGAGATCAGTTGTATGAGAGGCTGAGTTTTTGGTGCATGCTCTGCACGCACTATACCACGGAGTTATGTTCCCAGTTTAGCACACCTGGGAATCTTATGGACATGATCCTGAGCCTCCAGATACCTGCCCCATAGCCTGGTCTCCAGGAAGACGGCCTTGTGGGCTTCCTCTGTCTGTTGGTTTTCCCCCTCTGGTCTGGCCCCAGCGAAAATGGATGGCTGAGTGTCCAGATGCATAGCTGTTAGCAGCTGAGACAGCAGCTGACTGACAGCCTCCAGGAGCAGCGCCTTCAGGATCTGCAGCACATTGGAATAGGGATGACTGTCTTTTCCGGAAGCTTCCAGCCAATGACTGGGCACAAGTGGGTCACTAGGGCCTGGCTGTTTTCCCCAGCTGGAACTCCTCTATGGGAAATCTGTACTGGAGCTCCCCATTGGCTGGCTGACACTTTTTCAGAGTGGCACTGCTGTATGAGACTTCTCTTACCCAACCTCCTTCCTTTCCCTTTCTTTCCATAAATGTCAGCATTGAAACATGGTCTGAAGGTTTTCCCTCCCCAGTCCTGCTTCCTCTCCTTTTATCTTTCACAGGCATTCCCTCAATAAATCTCTTGCACTTCTAACTGTTTTGGCAATGGTTTTCTGGAGGACCCAAGCAACACTAACCCCACCACAGCTCTCCCAGGCTGCCAAGACCCCATTCTCCAGGAGATGGATTTCCCCACTGCCCCTCTCCGTCGGCTAGGACACTCTATTCCCCATCCCCCTCTCATGAGCATACTGTCCCATGTCTCACCCTGTGCCTGGCACATAGTAAACTCAGTGTCTATTTGTTTTTGAATGAACACAGCGTGCTCTGGAGCTAAAGACTGCCCATCCCATCCTCCCAACACAAGGAGTCTTCCGGGTAAGCCTGGGAGTGCCAGCTCCAAAGGCCACAGGGAGGGTCTGCCTTAGGCCGGTGGAAAAGGAGGGCCCCTGAAATGGGGAGGCTGGGAGAAGTGACATATCTGCAGGGGCCTGAGGAAGTATACTACGTGCCAGGAGAACTCAGACCTGGTTTCTCTCTTGATTTGCTGGGTGACTCCCAGCAAGGCATCCCGCTTCTCGGGCCTCCCTCCATCCATCTCAGTTATGGATGCCCCCCTTAACCTGGCTCCCCAGGAAGGGGCAGGGTTGTGAGCCTTAGACAGGTCAGGGGTGGAGAAATGTAAACAGCTGGGTGGGGCTCGCTGCAGGGTTCTCTGTGCTCCTGGGCCTACTGTCACTGTGGGGGCGGGGCAGATAAAGAAAAAAGAAGAGAAGAATTAGGAGGGAGAAGTAGAAACACAAAAGGAGAGCGAGAAATACAAACGTACGCACATGAAGAAGCAAAGGACTGGGAGGAGAGAGAGAAGAGAGTGTGAGATGGGGCGGGGGGGGGGGCTGAGGAAAGAAGCAGAGAGAGACCGTCCCTTCGAGATGGAACGGTCAGAAAATAATGAAGAGAAATAGGGAAGAAGGTAAAAAGAGAGAGAGAAGCAGAGTAGCAGTAAAGAATTATAGAGACACAGAAGGACAGAGAAAAGGAAAGAAATGGGGAGGTAGAGTCAGAGGGAAAGATCAGGAGAGGCAGGAAAGAGGGAACAGAAACGCCGAGACTCACAGCCAGATAGAGGAGAGCGGGAGGTAGTGACGAAAGAGGAGCTAAAAGACGACATGGAGCGACAGGGACCGATGGAGACAGGGAGGAGAAAGAGACTCTCCCACAGATCCCCCCACTCCTCACTCTCCGTTGGCGCCCTCCAGGTCCCTGGAGGGCGGGGACTCAGAACAGACTAGGCCGTCTTTCTGTCCAGCCTGTCCCGTCCTGCTGGCTTGGGCCCCTCCGTCCTCCTCCCTCTGAGGCCTCTGAGGGCCATGGAAGGAGGCTGGGGGGGGGGGAGCCTGTCCTGTAAGCTGACTGACGCGGCTGCTCAGGTGGAGCGTGAGCAGAACACCAGTGACACCCTTCCGGGAGGCCTGAGCAAGCTCCAGCCTGCCTGCCTTTGGGCCTGGGTGGGAAGAGACCTCAGAGATCAACTCCACTGTCCCTCTCACTGCGTAGACGGGGAAACCAGCCCAGGTAGAGGCAGGGACGAGCCCAAAGCTACACAGCCAGGCAGTGGCGTAGTCCCTAGTCCCAGAGTCTGTATCCAGACAGCTGAGAGATGTCACAGATGCTGTGGCCCAAAAACTCTGAGACTTACTTTCCCTCGGGAAAGCTGCTTCCTGCCCAGGTGCATCCTGAGGCTTCAGTGACAGTTTCCAGTGTCAGGCGCTGTGCTGAGTCTTACCAAACATCCTGTGGGAGTGACTACTATGATTATGTTCATTGTACAGAAGAGGAAACTAAGGCATAGAAAAGGTTTCTAAGTGCCAGGTCACACAATGCCAGCCTGAAAACGGAATCTACCTGCCCGCCAAAGCTGGCTGCCTGCTGTGTGCCCCAGCCTCCCTGAGTGATGGAAAGGAGTCTGTAATGTGAAGAAGGGGTGCAGGGGTGGGTGGCAGTTCCTATGAAAGAAGAAATACTAGAACAAGGGTTTATTTCAAATGTCAGAATTCTTCCCGGGGGACTCAACTTGGCATGGCTGTGCTCTTGTCCTTAGGAGCCCCTGTCTCCCTCCCATTCCTGTCACCACTTGCTCTATCCCACACTCCCTCTCCCAACCTCTGGAGAGGAGCTTAGCTCCCTGGCTACACCCATCCTCTCCCCTTCTCTTCCTTGCAGGCAGTTATGACCCTTTGGAGCACAGGCCCAGGCTGCCTTAGAGATGGGCCTGCCCGCCCTGCAGTCTCCTTCCCCCTCTGCTGCGTACGAAACTTGGTGCTCCTCAACTCTGCCCCTGGCTCTGCCTCCCGGAGCTATTTCTCCTGGAGAGACTTGGATGGAGATTGAGAGCGTGCTGGGGAAGCAGTAAGCTGACAGGCAGATGAACAGACACACAAGTCACTGTCCTGGCCAGCCCTGATTCCCAGCTGAGCTCCCCCAAAGCTGCACTCCTAACTCTAAGCCCTCTCCAGCTGGGGTCTGACTGCCACGTGAGGTTTGCTCACCCTTATGGAGCCTCAGTTTCTTCACTTGCAGTGTGGGTAAAAGTAGTCATCTTCACCAGATGGCTGGAAGCTGACTCAGTTTGGGGACACGGGAAGAAATCCTGGGTGTGTCCCGTCCTTCATGGAGAGACCCCTGCCTCTTGAGGGAGATAGGATACCTGCTGGGTTCCCCAAGGTGACCACAGTCCATAGATAGAGGTGGGCGTAGATCTGGCCCCTGGTCCATTCTCTGCTCCGGAGCATTGGCCCTGCTCTGTGTTGTTTTAAAGGGCTGCTCCTGCTGTGTCCTCTCGTCCATCAGATCGGGAAAGCTGCTGCTAAGCCAGGCCTGTACTTAAAGCCTCAGAAAGTGGAGAGCCTTGGACCACTGCTCCCGGCCTTTTTAAGAACCTGGACTAGGAAGGAGCACCAGGGCCTGGGCCTGGGGCTAAGCACTTCCTTTTCCGGAGCCCTTGGGAACTGCCAGGGTGGTTACCCAGAGCCCCAGCCCTATTCTCACCTCTTTCACCCAGCTCTGGCCCAGGTCCATGGCTTCGCGCCAGTCTGAGGGAAGTAGGTCTCACAGCCACCTCTGGGGTGAGCGGAGAAAAGGACAGGTTCTGGGGGCCTCCTCTAAACCCTGGAACCATTTTTCCTCTGCGAGGAGAAAAAGCACCCTGCTTGGCCCCTGCCCCATGGTCCCAAGCTTCAGCTTCCACAATCCCCTTCCAGGCAGGGCTGGCAGCAGGTGACTGGATGGCAAGGAGGAGGGCAGAGTGGAGGCGTGGGCCCTGCAAGTGCACTTCTTAGCCAGTCAGCAGCCTGCCTGGCTGGTGGATTTGGTTACAAGGCCAAGATCACCCCATACTCCTTCCTCCTCCCGCTGCAGCTCCATTCATTGGCCCGGCCACACGGGCCACAGAGCCCTGCTGGGTATCGCTTCCGACTGCTAGCTACTGCCCCGTGGGCTGCCAGGGACAGGCATCAGGGGCCTTTGTCTGACCAGGCCGGGCTTAGTCAAAATGGGGGTTCTGGCAGTGGTGTTGGGGGTGCTGGGCTTCCTGGGGGTTGCTCCAGGGGGCTCTGCTGCCTACTACTGGGCTAGTACCTCCTGCTACTACTGGACCAAGCACATCCCTGGCAGCCTTCTGGGGTCCTTGAGCTTCCTTGGCAAGGATGCTCAGGGTCTGGCTCTGTTCCATGCCCACTGGGATGCTCGGGGAAGGCTGCAGGTATGCAGCAGGCAGGATGAGCCGGAACTCATTGAAGTCTTCAGTGACCTCTGTGCTCGTGAGCCCACCCGCGGCTTCTTTGTCCACACGCCAGGATCAGAGCTGCTGAGAGCACTGACCAGCCTTTACAGTCAGTGGGAGACCTGCCAAGGGCCTTCAGGGGCCAGAGCGAAGCGAGCAGCAGAGCAGAGTGGCGCACCAGGCAGAAGACACCTGCGAACGAAGAGAGGATGGACCATCCCTGGCACACTGTGGTGTGGAGTTGGGGACTCTGCTGGGAACTCCTCAGAACTGGGTGAGCTGGGGGCGGGGCAGGGTGGGCATCTAGTTGAGATGGCACAGGCTTCAGCCCCTGGCCTCCACTCTCTCAGGCTGGTTTTTTTTTTTAGAGGAATAATTTCACCCTTTGGAATTCAGTTTCCCTCTAAGCAAAGTGGAGCTGACCAGGAGGCTCATCACAGGACGTTTAAATGAAGTCATGGATGGGAAAGGTTTTACACAAATCTGGGAGTCTCTATTAATCACCCTCTGAAGGAAGAGGCAGGGTGGGGTGGACCCAGGATTTTCTGAGCCAAAAGCCACTACCAAAAGGAGGCTTTAGCAGAGCAGGTGCTGAAACCTGAAGAACTGGATTCAAATCCGAACTCAGCACATCCACGCTGAGCAAGTCATTTCTCCTCACCAAACCCACTTTCTCAACTGTAAAACTAAGATGACACCTCCCTCGCAGGGCTGCTATGAGCTTGAGTGTGGGAAGTATTAGGTATTCGGGATATGCCCAGTGCAGGGCACCTTTGCTTGGACTAGAATGGAATGCTGTTTGCAACTGCGTGGAGGGTAAGGGAGGGTTTGACACCTGAGTGGGGCAGTTTAGCGTCCTGGCCCCGCCTTGTTGTGTTAGTAAGAAATATAGCATCCTGCCTGTTTACCATTCCATTCCATACACACTGATAATCTAGGAGTGTGGGCTCAGAAATTCTGGAGGAAGATACCAACTCCTTCGAGGAAGACCTTCCTCATGATCAAGGGTGGGCTGCCCAGCACTGGGAACTGCCCAAAAGGGTCTGCAGTCTGTGTGTGCTGTGTAAGCTTTGAAACTGTGAGAGTTTCACAGAAGGAAAGTGATTGGCCTGAGGCCACCCAGGGGGTTTATGTTGGGGCTGGCCTGAGAACCAGGACTCTGCCTTCTTGAGAACAGATAGTCGTAGCTATGTTGCCTGGATCCCCACTCATCTGGTGTTCCTTTCTCCCACACAGGGATCTTCCAGGGGCCTGATCTCTGCTGCCGGGAACACGACCACTGCCCACACAACATCTCACCTTTGCAGTACAATTATGGCATTCGAAACTTTCGATTCCATACTCTCTCCCACTGCGACTGTGATGCCAGGTTGGCAGAAGGCAGAACTGGGGCTCAGAGACAAGGAAGAGTCACCCGGTTCTTGAGTTGTAGACACTAGGATTTCCAGAGAATACTACAGATTAGCCAGCCTAGACCCTATTATGTGGGTGGGAAAACTGAGACCCAAGAGAAAGAATTCTTGGGCTCCAAACCATCCAGCTAGTAGTGGTAGGGTTGGCTGTGGGTGGGGCTAGGAGGCTGTCTGGGGTCCAGGGACCTGAATACCAGCGCTATGGCAGATTCCAGGAATGCCTGAGAAGCCAGCATGACTCCATCTCGGACCTCGTGGGTGTGGCCTTCTTCAACGTGCTGGAGATCCCCTGCTTTGTGCTGAAGGAGCAGGAGGCGTGTGTGGAGTGGTACTGGTGGGGCGGGTATGTGGTGCTCCCCTTGAGTCTTCTCCCGGTCAGGGGGTAACCTTGTTCCCAGCCTGGGGAGTGCTGTCTGTCTGTCCCCTGGGGGGTGATACCTTGTTGGTCTTATCTTTTCCTTAGGGCAGGGCTTAGGGGACAGACCCTTCTCAAGTACCTTCCATAACCAAGTGAGGTGGGAGATGGGACTGGCAGACACTTGGTCTCTGTGGTAAGGACCCTGAGGGCTTCTGGGAGCTGAGATTCAAGGTTACCAGTTGCCGCCATCTGCTACCTTTCAGGTGTAAGACGTATGGTTCAGTTCCTCTTGCCCATCTCCAGCCCAGGGCCTTTTACAATGCCTCTTGGAACTCCCAGGCCAGCTCCCTGCCTCCCAGTCCCCAGAGCCCAGCCCCCACCAGACCACAACGGAAGCAGCACCCTCAGAAGAGGCGGTTGCAGCAGAAAGGTTCTAGGCAGCCTAGCACAGCCAGTGCCACAGTCTTGGAGGCCCCTCTGGGGTCCTCCAGACCTGATGTGACCTTTAAAGCCCAGCTGGTGGTCCTTCATCCAGCCCTTCATGGTCTACAGAGTGGCCCCGAATCTCAGAGTAAGTGCTGACTCTGACCTTGGAAGTTCCTGCTTCTGTGTGCGTGGGGTTTCGGGGGACATGTGTTGTCTCTTTCCTGCTCCAAGCACCTCCCAGAATATCCCACCCCTGAGCTACATCCCTGGCTCATAGTGCACCAAGAATTTTCCTAATCCACAAATTGGACCATGTCACTCCCCGCTGAGCCCCTCCCACTGCTGTCATGAATCCTTTTTAATCTCATTTGACGGAGTTTTAGTACCTAGACTCTATCTTCTGGTTTAAACTCCATTCTCACCAACTGCATTTGGTTTCTGCAAGGGCGGGGGAGAGTGCTGGGTGGTAGGACAAGATAACCTGCCTTCTCCCACTTCAGAGCCTTTGTATACACTGTTCTGTGTGCCTGGGACACTGTCCGCTCCCTTTTCCCTCCCAGGTTCAGTTTACTAGTCTTACCACTCTGTGCTGCCCCATGGTGGCACTGCTGTGTATGACAGAGGGAGACAGTGATTCTGTGACTGAGCATGTGTGCTGGTGTTTTTCCTGGGGGGTGGCAAACACTGGTGAAGCCTCCTAGTGGACTGGGCTCCCTTGACCACCACACATGTCCCTAGGTACCCGCTGGGCCTGCAGCAGCTTCCGCCTCCTGGACCAATGTGAACACCAGATCAGGCCCCAGGAAACCAAGTTCCAGCTACTGAACAGTGCTGGTGATCCCCTCTTCCACTGCAACTGCACACGCCGGTGAGGCCTACTGGCCCCCTTAGGGGTGGGCTGTCTCCCACCAGGCACTGGGAGGGGGCACCTTGCTAGCGAGGTCCTTTCCCAGCCTAAGCCTGTCTTTGCTCTCAGCCTGGCACGCTTCCTGAAGCGCCACAGACCACCTGCAGGTGCTAACACGCTTTGGAAGCGGCTGGGCACCGCCTGCTTCAAGCTGGTTCCTCCACTGGACTGTGCTGAGGATAAAGGGTAAGCAGTGGCAGAGCCAGGAAGGATGGAGAGCTTTTCCCAAGGACTGCGTTACCTAGATACCAATTGTGTGCCTGGGCCAAGGGGACGGGGAAAAGGCAAGGAGATCCTCTATCACCACCTCCCTAACCCACTGTGCCCTGAGTCCAACTCTGCAGTTAGCTTGTGGTATCTTAGTGCCATCATTTATGCGTGTCCTTCACATGTTGAGTCAACCCTCCATTTCCTTATCTGTAGAATGGTTGTCGGGGCCAAGGAAACTGCTTGCACACTTAAATGATTTTTGTGTGTGTGTGTGTGATGGTACTGAGGAATGAACTTAGGGCCTTGTACATGCTTGAACTCAAAATATAGCACAGGCTGGCCTTGAACTCACAGTAATCCTGCTTCAGCCTCCCAAACTGCTGGGATTACAGGGGTACACCACCAGTCCTGGCTTTTAATGCTTACCTCTAATCCATAGTCTTATTTGAATTATGGTTCTCAAAGCCAGTCCCTTATAATTTCCCATTTTACAGATAAATAAACTGAGGCCCAAAGTGAGGTACAGCTAGTAGAACCCAGGCCTCTGGGTACCAACCCAGGTTTATTCTTCCCCCTTCTAGATGTAAGTCTACCCTCTCTGCCTTGCTAGTGATCCTAACCCTGCTCCTCCCTAGGCCTCTGTTTTCCTGTCTGTATAGTAGGGTAGGATTTGACAAACCCTGATCACCTGCCCTCTTCTTACCCGACAGCTGCTCCAGAGAACCCAGAGCCATCAAGGTGTCAGCTCGGTACTTGAAGCTTCAGCAGAGACAACTCCAACTCCAGGATAAAGGCACTGATAGGAAGCAGGCATGGCCTTTGCAACCCCCCATGTCATTCTACAGTGAATGCCTACAGCTAACACAGGCAGCCTGGACACCCGAAGGGCAGCAAAAGTTTCAGAGTTAGTGACCTCAGTTCCAGCTTTCCTAGGCACCAGCTTGCACCTCGTCCCCGGCTTCCTGGAAGTCTTGGCTTCCTCTCCATAGGTCTGACTACAGCATGGCAGAGGCTGTTCAGGACAGCCAGGAGGCTGGCTTGTGGGGGAACACCAGGCCCAAATGCTGGACCACATTTCCTGCTGTGCTGGATGATCTTGAGCTGGTGACACCACCTCTCTGTAGCTGGATATGGGGTTCAAAAGGCTCACCCTGATGAGTGTGGGCCTTGTCTGGGATCTTTACATACAGAGGGAGATGGGGAGAGAGTAACTTACTGTAGCAGCACCAGCAGGTTCCGTGCACAGATATAGGTATAGGCACCTCACAACGTTAAAGCACAGCTCAAGAACCTGCTTAGGGGAAGCCCAGCCCCTGGCTATGAGACCTGGGGCAGTAGGTGGTAAATTACAGATGTCACAGAAATGCCTGCATCTGAATCCAGGATGGGGGTGCTGGAAAGGCCTTTCCAACTCTGCTTTTCCCAGGGAGGCTCTTTCTTTTAATAGCTGCCATGTCTTTCCTAGCGCAGACCTGGACCACTCTTTCTGTCCTAAATCTACATTCAAATCTCCTGCATGCCCTTGGGCAAGGGACCTCCCTCTCCCTACTCTGAGCCTTGGTTTCCTCATCTGAAAAGGGGATTGTAAACATGAGCTACCTCATAGTGTTGTTGAAGATTAAGTGAACAATCATATATATATATATATATATATATATATATTGCTTAACAGTGAACATTTTCTCCCTTTGGCACACAGCCAAACTGTCTGATCTTGAGAGGCTGACATAACCCCTTAGAGGCCTCAGTTTGCTCATTTGTTAAATGTTTCTAGGAACGGCACTGAGCCCGCAGGGCTGTGCTACAGGTGAGAGATGTTTGCGTCCTGTGTATAGCACTCGAGCTGCTGTATCCGGTGTATCCTGGACGGCTAGGAGGGCTGTGTCCTGTGTATACTCGAGCCTGGTGCATATCAGCTCTGTCACTCCCTTGTCTCTCCAGTCCGTACTTCTGACTGACCACCCCCAGGCCTGAACTGCTAACAAGTTAGGAAGGAGCCAGGAGTGAAGCTGGAGAATTTAATTCCTGATGGATGACCTCTGGAATTGGGACGTCTGCCAGATTTCCCCCACCATCCCAGATAGGGGCCCAGGCAGGGCTTTGCTGATTGTCACAGTTGAGGTGCCCGTTGGCCACCCCTGGCCAGGACAGGGGCAGGTACAGACACAGCTGGAGTGGCAGCAGGAGAGAGGCAGGTGGGTTTATGGAAGAGTGAGGCAGTGTGGGGCTCTGCCTAGGCCCATCTGCCTACCTTGTCCTCAGGGCCCCAGGCCCCCTTCCTCCAGCCCCTGCCTGCCCTGGGGGCTAGGAGACAGGCTGTCAGGGTCAGGGGCCTCCTGATCAGGTCCCCAGGGGCCACCACCACCAGGATCTACAGTCTCTAGGCGCAAGGCAGGCAGCAGGCCCAAGCTTCGAGGCACAGTTGATGGGAAGGCCCAGGGGCCAGGCCGCTCAGGAGGCCCTTCTTCACTACTGCCTCGGCTGCTGTTGCCATTGCCCCTGCCATTGCTCCTATCAGGGGCCACGCGGTGTAGCTGGCGGCTCTGGGGTGAGGGGCTACGGCTGGCACCGCGGCGTTCCCGGGATGAGGGCCGGAGGGCGAAACTGGGGAAACGGGCCAGTCCCGGGCTGCGGCTACGGTGTCGCTTGGACTTGCCAGGGCTGGGGCTGCGGGACTTGGGTGCAAGCAGCTCCAGAGTGCTGTCATCCTCTCCCTCCGAGGAGGTGCCCGAGCTGTCTGTGCTGCTGCTGGCGGACTCCGAGGTAGGCAGAGAGATCTGAGGGGAACACTGGTCACTGGGGCATCCCACTCCACATGGCCACCGAGGCCTCTTGGAACCACTTCCCACCTCCCCATTGGCAGACCTTCTGGTCTGGCTATTGGTTTGATGTCAGAGAGCAGAATTCGGAGGCTGTGGCACTTGACAGGGCCTTTTGCCCCTGCCTCTGAGCTCTACAGTGTGACCTATTTACCTGGAAGGGTTCAGTGACACCGATGAGGATGCTGTGGTTGTGACTGTAATAGCCCAGGATGAAGTCTCCATGACCCTTGGGTAGTGATTCCTCACTGAATGTCACCTGGTGAACCCAGGGATATAGGCCCACATTGGGGTCAGGGGTCAGGTTCAGGACCCCCCAAGCTAAGTCCTGAGTTCCCCGGGGCAGTGGGAGTTTCCCTTGTCTTCCCCTCCTTTTAAGTACCTGGTAGATATTCCCGTCCACATCTTCATGTTTGGCCCAAATATAGGCCACATAATCCTTGCAGTGGCGGAAACCCACCTGGGGCAGGAGGAATCAGGGTTGTGACTCCTAATTCTAATCCCAGCAGTCCCCCAGGGTAGCATCAAACTCTGGACCAGCCAGTGACCCAACCCTACCTTAGTCCCTACCTGTTCCCCCAGGCCCCTTCCTCCCCCGAGACACTGACCTCCCCTGCCCTGCTCACCCGGTACAAGCCGATCCAGTCCCAGGAGCTGCGGGCAAACACTGTTTCCACGCGGTACCTCACCACAGCCTGTTCTGGCCGTACCCACTCATCTGCCACCTCCAGCCGTACCAGTGGCACGTCGTCCCTGAAGGCAAACTGCCCAGGCAAGGCCGGGCAAAGGGCAACATCAGGGGAGACTCTGTAGCATCCCACACACCCAGGGCTCTTGGGCCAGCACAAATTAGTTGAGATGAAGGGACTTTGAGGTCACTTCACAGACTGAGAAACAAAGACAGAACAGAACTAGAATAAATACCAAACTTCCTGCCTCCCAGCCCAGGGTTCCTTCGGTCCATCAGCTCCTTAGGGCATGAGGGGAACACAGCTTTGAAGCTGGTGCACCCTACATTAGGCCCTGGCTCTGCCATTGGCGGATCATGCAATTGGCACATTCCTTAGCTTCTCTGAATAAAAAGGCCCTTATGGGTAAACTCAGAGGCTCTTTCTTTTTTTTTTTTTTTTTTTTGTACCAGTAATCGAACTCACCACCTTGCACTTGCCAGGCAGGCGCTGTGCCACTGAGCTATATCCCCAGCCTGAGGCTCTCATTTGGTACCTGGGATTGTTCTTACTAATTCAGTAAGATATCACTTGTGAAACATTCTGTAAATTTCCCAGGGTAACAGGTGCTCAATAAATGCTTATATGCTAGTAAGAGAGATGCATAAAGTCTTATAACACATTGGGTATTCTGGAGTAAGCTGAATATCCCCGAGCTGGTGAAAAGAATCCTGTGTGGGTGGGTAGAGACCTCAGTTCATTTCTAGCCTCTGCCACTACCTAGTTGTGTGACCTTAAAGGGAGACTTTTGCCATCCTGAGACTTAATTTCTCTATCCAAATCTTAGGTACTGAGGGCCCACTAACAATTATCTTGTCATTAGTGCAGGAAGACTTTAGAACCCTGAGTATCCTCCCCGCCAGGGCTGACCACGCCAACCAGGGAGTTGCCAGAATGAACGAAGTGGCTAGGGTAGTGGGCAGCCACGGTATTGGCCCCACCTGTGTCTCTAGGAAAAGGGAAAGTTTAAGTGGTACCAGACTCAGGCCTTTGTCCACTCCCCTGTTGATCTAGTTTCAGCCCCCCTCCCCCTTCTGAGCCAAGATGTTCCAGAAGTAACTGGCACATTCTCTCCTTGTTCCTGGCTTGAATGGCTAAAGGGCTACCTGAAATGCCCTTCAAGGGCTTACAGGGTCAAAATCCTATGAAGCCCTATTCTGACTGTGCTGCCCTGGATAATAGACCTAAGTTTTCTGAGCCTCAGTTTCTCTAGCTAGTAAAACAGAAAGGAGACTTTAGACATCTCAGGGCCTATTAAAACAGGCAAAGGGATGATATATATACAGTGCCCTATATCAGATGTGACATGTAGTAGGTATTCAACAGGTAACATTTCTGAGGGACAGTCCTGAGGGACAAGACAAGAAAGACAAGGTGGGGTGCCAAAAGGAGGTTTTCTGTTTTTTGTTTTTTTTTCCTTTGAGACTGGATCTTGCTACATAGTCCAGGCTGGCCTTGAACTCACTACGTAGCCCAGGCTGGCCTTGAACTCGTAGCCAGTCCTCCTGCCTCAGCCTCCTGAAGCTGGGATTACAGGCCTGTGCCACCATGCCTGGCTGTGATTTTTTTCTGTGCTAGAGACTGAACACAGGGCTTTGCATATGCCAGAGAAGTGACCTATCATTAAGCTATTTCCCCAGCCTCTCAAAAAGTCATTTTCAAGACAGAGTAAAAAAAGTGATTTCCCTGGCTGAGGGTTAAAACTCATGCCTGAGCCCTTTATCAAAGGTCACAGGAGGCCAGGCATGCACAGATACCTATTGCCAACTAACAACACTGACCACATGACCAAATAATCAGGAAAAACATTCTCTGACCAAAAACATTCTCTTTCTTATCAGATCAAGATACCTGGAGAACCAGAGTTGACTTTCAGGATTAGAAAGATGATATCCACCCTGTTCTACTTTTGCCACTGAGCCTTTGTTTGACTTGGGCATCTGTCTACCTCAATAGGAGCCTCAGGTTTCTCCATTAAAAAATAGAGTTCATCTTTTAGATCTGGTTCTGCCATGCTAAAATTTCCCCTTTTTACTTGGGCAACATGAAACCTCAGTGCTAATTTCAATACAGTCATCCTTCAGTATTTGTGGGGAATTGGTTCCAGGAACCCTGGCAGATATCAAAGTCCCAAGTATGTTGAAATGCCTTATACCAAAAGGTATAGTATGTGCATCTAAGCTTGTATATCCTCCTGTATCCTTTAAATCACTTCTGGATTATTTACAGCTAATGCAAAGCCAATGCTATATAAATAGCTGTTGTACTATATTGTTTAGGGAAAAAATGACAAGAAGTCTACAGATGTTCAATGCATACTCAATGCTTTTTCTGAATATTTTTAATACACTGCTGGTTGAGTCACAGACACTGAACTTATGATACAAAGGCCTAACTGTACTAAACTGTAACAACCATTTCAAGTTTGGCTTTGTGCTTTTTTTATATTTCTACTACTCCCTTCTCCCATCACTACCTTATGCTCATAATGCCCATAAATAATGAATGAATGCCACATAGGGTTTGAATAAACATTTTAGTTTGCTGGTCTTATACATGTAAATTTTAATATATGTTGCCCTAAATCTTTCTTAAAAGAAGCAACTCAGAGATTAGTGAAAAAAGCATGAACTGCAATCAAATTGGCCCAGGTTCAAACCTTAACTCTTCCTCTGACTAGCTGTGCGACCCTGGGGAAGGGATGCTTTGACTCAGCCTCAGCCTTTTCATCTGAAGATGAGGATTAGAGTCCCCTTCCCGCTCTGTTAGTACAAATGGTTGCTGTAGGTATGAGGGGTTACTGGTGGGCAGTGGGACGCTGAGCTGGGCCACAGGGATGTCATGAGGGGAGGATGATGCCAGGACTCACCCGCAGAACAAACTGAGCAGCCACAGGCTTGTGATCACTGACTGTGTACTCCATATGGCTGCGGTAGCTGTGTTGGGTCACCTGGAGCCGGTGGCTCTCCCGTCCTGAGGGGCTGGGACCTCCGCCTGGAGCCTTGACTTTCCACAGGATGCGATCTGTCCAGGCTGGCTTTCTCTTCTTGGCACTGTAATGGGCAGTGTAGCTTGGGTTTCAGGGTCTGGAGATTAAAGCAGAGCCCCCAGCCTTGCCTCTAGCCCTTCTTCCCACAGTCTCTCATCTCTAACAGACTTCAGCCCATGTTCTTATCCTATCCCAGTGCTCACCTGGTATCATATTTGTTGGTACCCACATCAAACTTGAAGGTGGGAGCGAAGTTCAGGGGCCCCTCTTGGAAGCCCTTCAAGATGGGCCAAGTATTCTTGGCTATGTTGAGCTGTGGAGGTCCAGAAGGACAGAGTTAGACAAGAGCTTGGGACCTCCATCTCCCAGAGAGGGTATGGGGCAGGTGAGGGCAAACAACTCAGTCTAAGGTATACAACTGTGTCCCAGGAAATGTTCTGTGTGCTTGGGGTTTGGGGTGGGGGCTAGGATTCCCCACCTGGTCCTTCTCCCAGAGTTGATGGAGCTTGTCACTGTCGATAGCGAATTTGACAAAGTGCAGGTCGTAACTCTCGATGCGGAAGTTCAGGTCCCCAAACCAGAACACAAGGCTGTTCGCAAGAGGGGGTCAGTGAGGCCATGGCGTGGAAGGGCTCAACACAGATCCTTCCCGGCCCCTGTCCAATCTGACAGCACCTCTAGAGATGCCAGTAGGTGGGTAGGTGGCAGCGCAATCTTTAGCCCAACAAGGAGCTAAGAGGGTGGAGGGGCAGGTGTAGAGGAAATTAGGTTGCAACTGCCCCTCAGCAAAACTCCACTTGTAGGCTCCACCCCTCCCCATCAAACTGGCTACCCGTCTCTGTTCCTACAGGTACTTTGGGTGGCCGCTCACCCCAAGAGACCCGCTTCTCTCTACAAGCCCCTCCCAGAAAGGTACTCTGCATCCCCTCACTAGTTCCACCCACCCTCCATATAGTCCCGGGCCATACTCATGATCCAGGATGCCTTGTGCACCCGGTCCCTGGAATTGCTGGAGGCTCAGGATAGTTTGAAAATTGTCCTTGCGCTGCTCCGCTTTGTCCATATGCGCAGGCAGGTGGCAGTTCAGGAAACAGAGCATGTGCCCGAAAGCTGCCAGGCGCACACTCACACCACCCTTGTTACCCTAGGAAGGAAGGACTGGGTCGGTCATGGGCGGGGCCTCGACCAGGAGATAAGGCACTGGGCGAGGTATAAGAGAGTATGAGGGCGAGACAGGGTTGGGTCCTAAGGAGAGGCAGAGCACTGGGCTGGGCAAGCAGATAAAGGGGGCGGGGTCGAGGGAAAGGGGGAGGGGTCGAGGGAAAGGGTGGGGTGTTGGGCTGTGCTTGGAGAGGGGCAAGCCACAGGATAAGAGGTATGTGGGGTTCAGGCCACCCTTGGGGCCCCATCCCCAGGTCCGCTCCCAGGCTCACCCAGTAGCCACCCAGGCCAGTACGTGTGCAATCAGTCTGCACGTCCCGCAGGAAGGGCAGATGGTAGTACTTGGCAAACAGCAGAAGGATGACGCCTTGCATCCTCACCGTACTCACCTGCAGGGGGAAGTCGCAGGGGATAATGTTGGAGGCTGGGGCACAAATGCCCTGGCCTCAGACCCTGCCCTTGCCTTTCCCAGTCGTTAAGGTCTGCTTTTTCTATCTCACTAATCCGTAACAGTGGCGCAGCAGTCGCCACAGTGAGTCGCAGGAGAGAGGGGGCTGGGAATCCAGGAGAGTCTCCTGCCCTCCCAAAACGTGAAGGGACATTACCAGCACGAAATTGAAGGGTCCCAGTGCTTCCATGAATATCTCACTCCACTGGTCCGTGAAGAGAGCGTCCTTGAGCCGTTTGTTGATCATGGAATTCACTTCCTGCAACCTACGGAAGGTGGGGGGTGGGGCAGCCTTGCATTGGAGGGGCGTCCTAGAAACCCCTGCTATATTAGGGGTCCAGAAGGACCCAAGAACTCAGGAAGGGGTCCACCCGCCCTTCCCCTCACCCTATGGCGATCATGTCTGCACCGTCACTGTCATCGCCACCACCCAGGTGGAGGAGGGATGTGACATCGTCTGGAGGCATGGCGGTGCCCACGTTCCACGTGACCACGGTGATCCTGGCAGCAGGGACATAGGAGGGGTCACCCCTGGGCACCACTTACCTCCTTTCTCCCTTCCTCCCACAGGGTGCTCTCTGGGGGGGTAAGCCGAGGCAGATGGGGTGATAAGCCCTTAGAAGAACCCATCATGGGACCAGTGACCCTCTTATCTACTCTCCCTGGGGAAGATAAACTGAGAAAAGCCCAAAACCCAAGGGAGAGATGCTGTCTTCTGAGGCTCCCAGAGTGATCCCAGAGCCCTCCCATGGGCAAATCCTCAGTGCACAAACTGAGTCAGAGTACACCATCACCCTGGAAGGATAGTCAGTCTCCCAACTCCAGCCCCAAAAAACCTTTCCTGGGAGAGGGCCCCCTCACCGGAATCCGGGGTCACTCTTGCAGGTAGGCTGAGCTGACCAAGAGGACGATGAAGTGGATGTAGGAGAGGGGGTCACCGGGGCTGGAGTTTCTCGGGCTTGAAGACTGGGGCTCAGGCCCCTGTCAAGCATTGCACCCTGGTTCCCAGGCCCTGTACCTTGGGTGACAGGCCCTGCGCTCCTGGTGCCAGGTCCGACACTCTGGGTACCAGGCCCTGTACTCTGGGTGCCAGGCCTGGGGACAGTCATCTCAGGGGCTGAGGGGACACAGGGAGAGCGGCTGGGGGAGCGGCTGGGAGACCGAGGTGGCTTGGGCAGAGCTGGGGGCACTGTCTGGCCTGAGAGGGTCCCTGGCCGGAAGGTAGGGGACAGAAGTCCAGGGGAACGGGTGCCAGGCTCTGGAGGGCTCTGGCCCACGTCCAAGGGCAGGGCCTGGGGTGGCCGTGGCGGGACAGGCTCCTCGGGGCTGTTGCAGGGAGCCTCAGGCCGGGCTCGGAAGGTCGGGGAGAGCCGGCGGTCTGGAGAAGTTTGGGTTAAGGGTGAGGAGGCTGTAGGACTCGACACCTGAGCTGGAGGCTGGATATGCCCCTCAGAAGCAGGGAGAGGTCTCAGGACTGGGGCGTCCTTCTGTCTAGCTGCTGTCCATCCCATAGAAGTGGGGGGTGAGGCCATGGATGCTGGAGTCAGGGTCTGTTCCGGAGACGGTGACAGAACTGGACTGGGCACTGGGGGAGGACTGGAAGGGGGCTGGTGGGGCTCCTCATGAGAAGCCAGGGCCAGGCTCAGGCCTGAGGCTGCCAGTGCTGACTTAGGTTCCATGGAGGTGGGTGACAATTGCTTCTTGTCTCTGGAAGCTGGAGCCGCACTGGTCTCCAGGGTAGCTGGGGAAGGTCTTGGGATAGCCGAGGCAGACACCACCAGCTGCCCCAGAGATGTTGGAGCCAGGACTGAGCCTGAGGTTGCTGGGGAAGGCTTTGGTCCAGCCGAGGCAGACACCACCAGCTGACCCACACATGTTGGGGCTTGGCTGGAGCTGCGGTGGGCAGGAGCTCTTCTGTGCCCTCCAGGGGTAGACAGTGGAGACAGGATGGGCCGGGGAGATGCCAGCGCCAGCCTTAGCCCCTCCGAGGAAGGTGACATTGCTGCTCGTGGCCCCACAGGTGCGAGAGCCAACCTTGGTTCCAAGGGTCCTGGGGCTGCAATCTCCTTCGCTGGGCGCTGAAAACTCGAGTCCACCTTGTAGAGGACAAGTTAATGACTCAGAGTGGCCCTGACTAGGGAGCTGAGGCTTGACTTCCATACAGACCCTTGTAGACCCCATAGGCATAGCTTTCCAAGGAAGTTCTTCCTTACGTCTCATCCCAATCCGTTCTGCCGCAGGTCAGCTTCTCTCTCGCAGGAGACAGGACACAAAGCCTGTCCCCTCCTCAGCCTTCTCTTTCACAGGTGGAGAAATTGAGACCCTGACTTGAATAAGGCAGAGTGAATCCAAGGGCTCTCGCTGTTCTCTTGGCTGGTACCCACTCCTGGCCTACCCCCATCCCCAGTCCCAGCAGCTCCTCCAGCCACAGGCGCTGCCCTGACAATCTAGGTCTGCCTACACTGGGCACTAGTTCCAGCCTATTAAATGCCTCTCCTCTCCTCCATGGAGCCCAGAAGCCCTCTAGTCCCCCCTCACCACCAGCACCCAACATCCCACCCTCTTTGGTCACAGCCCCTTCTGTCATCCATTCCCAAAGCTCCAAGCAGGGACAAGAGCCAGGGACTAAAACCGGCCATGTAGATTCCCAGCCCAGCTCTGTGTGACCTAGGCAAGCCTCTCTGCCCAGCGCCTCAGTTTCCTTGCCTGTAAATGAAAGCACTGGATGAAGGGTCTTCGACCACAGCTCTCCCTGAGGAGTCTTGATCTCATATTCCCAAGATTTATGAGCCCACCATTTGCTGTACTAGAATTCCAGGGAGTGCTATGGCACCAGCCCATTCTTTATAAGTGTGGCTGTACCATTCAGAACAGGTCGATCCTGGACTTGAACACCCTCTTAACCCCATCCACTGTCTCCCCGACCAGGGAGGGCAGGCAAGCAGCTGTCCCCTTACGTCTGACAGGCGGTGGGGGCACTGCAAAGGGTTGCTCTCCTCTCCCCACTCATCCTCTGATTATGGTGCTCCTTGTCACCAGAAGATAGGATAAAGTGTCCTTTGCCAGGGAGGACAGAAGGTCTACCTTTGCCCCGGGGTGGCTGGATCCCTGCCGCCAGAGATGCAGTTCTGTCTCTGTCTTGTGTCCTTCTCGGTTCAGAGAACCTGAAACTCTGCCTCTACCTCCTTTCTCAAACTCAGCTCTTCAGGCTGCATCTTGGACATCCTCCTTGGCTCCAAGTGTCCCACTGCATGCCCCCTCCCCCTCAGCCACCACCCCGCCTCCAGCACGAACAACTTAGACATCCCAGATGTCACAGTTTTAGTCTTCAGAGACAAGCCCCCTCATTTTGCATTGGCTCAGAGAAGACAAACAACTTACCCAAGGTCACACAGCAAAGCTAGAGAACAGCTGGGTCCCCTGACACCATAGTCCAGGTCCAAGGCTCTTCTGGGGTCTCCTGGAGAGGACTGACTCTGCCACTTCTTGGGCATCTCATCATCACCTCTTAGCGCCCAGCGTGACCTCTTTGCCTGCCCCCCCCACGGTGGGCACAGGAGAGTGCCAGCCTCTTAGCCAGGGCATCAGGGTGCCTGCAGTATGTATGTGTGAGACTAGGGACCCAGAATGAGGGGTCTAGGTTTGGGGGGGGGGCTCTTACCTTGGAGGGTGTTCCAGTTTGAGAAACCCCATGAGGCACCAGCAAGGAGCCCAGGCCAGCCTGGGTCCCTGACTTCCCACTGCTCCTGCAGCTCTGGCCCTCCATGTCTGCAGCCCCCAGCAGCTCGGGCTCCCTCGGGCTCTGGCTCCAGCTCCTCGGCTCCCGGGAACTGTGATGTCATCAGCCGTTTCAACCTGCTGAGAATTTAAAGGCACAGGCACCTACTTCCTAGCCTGGAGGTGGCCAGAGTAAGGTGGCTACCTTCCGGAAACCCTTCAAGCTGGCTGCTGAGGTTGGAGCAGCCATGGGGCTAGGGTGTGCCCAGCAGCCCAGCCTAGGTCCCCACTGGAAGCCTGGACGAGGCCCACAGTTTGCCCCCGCCCTCACTCCAGTAGACCTGGCAAGCCTTTGCTCCGGGGAGGAGCGCTGACACGCCTGTAAGGCAGGTGGCTCCAGGGCCTCAGAGACACAGAGTCCCTACCCTGCCCCTGCTTCCCCACGCCTTGCCAGCTGAGGCCCCGTTTTCAGGCCTGGCATTTGCCCCCCTCTTCCACCCCCACCGCTTCTTGGCTTTGTTCTTCCCATTCCAGAAGCAGTCAGGCTCCAGCCACTGGGGTCCTCTCCCATCTCCGTCTCGGCGCCAGCCCTCCTCTTCTGCAGATACCTGGTTGCCCTGACGTATCCCCACACCCAGGCCTGTCTCAGTGCAGCTCCTTGCAGCTCTCCTCTCTCTGGTACAGTGGGTGTGGCTCGCGAGGGACCTTGGTCGAGGTTACTTGGTGAACCAGGGAGGTCTCCTAACTTTGACTATGACGTTGGAGGAGTGGTCGAGGTGATGGCCAAGGTACGGATCCCGGTGATGGTGGCGGAAGGAAGGGATGGTGGCCGTAACGGCAGTGAGGGCGGAGCTGAGGTGTGAGCAGAGGCGATGGTGAGGGTGAGGGCGTGGCGCGGATGGCTGGGGTTGGTGGTAAAACTGCAGGCGCGAAGGTCGAGGTGGCGGTAAGGGAGGGTGTAAGCGTGGACATGGCGGTGGTGCTCAAGTCACCAGGAAGCAAAGAAAAATTTGAGCTCATCTTGGCCAGCCCTCTGACTCCGATTTTATAAGTGAGAAAAGTTAGGTCCCCAAGTTTATCCCCTTTTAATGCAATCTTGGGAGGGATCGGGGCCAGATCCAGGCCCCTAGGACCAGTCCCAGGGTTGGGATAGGGACGCCATAAACCTCTCGCAAGCTTGCCAAATATCACGCAAAGGGGTTTGCAGAGAGCCCCCCTGCCCCGGGGACCACCGCTCCCCGACCTCCCAGCTCAGGTCCCGCAGGGACTGTTTCTGGCCTTGACACTGACTTGATGGAAGAAGTTACTGAAATTCCTGCTTTGAGTAAGGGAGACAGAAGCAGTAGGTGTCTCGCAGGCCCGCTGTGAAGGTGAATAAGATAACACACGGGGACTGTTTAGCACGGAGCCTGGCAGAAGCAGGTTCGCAGTGAAGGCTCTTCGGTCGCCATCAGCACCGTGATCATCCTCACCCTCATCGCCTACCCCAGCCCACCCATTTGGTGGGTGTTGTGACTGAGGCCCAGAGCGGTTCTATCCCTGGGAGGAAGGGGAAGAGGAAGGGGGTGGCGGGGGGCGGGCCCTGGCTGAGAAGGGAGCGGGTCGGAGCTATATTTGAGTTCCTGGTGTGATGACTAAGGAGGTTGATAACAGGCTCTAAGGCTCAGGGCGGCAGGCAGGCCGGGGGCAGCTGCCAGGGAGAACCGCCCCCCTGGAGACGGCTGTCTCCAGAGGCCTCTCCTGGCTCCCTCCCTCTCTCCCTCTTCAGGGCTTCAGGGCAGCGTGGTAGAGCCAAGGCAGAAGGTACAGCTTATCTCATCCGTCCCGGAAACTCTGGGGACTCCTTCTCAGGTTGTTTGGGTCAAGGTTGAGAAGGGAAAATGTTGATGGTTGCTAGATTATCTCCATTCCTCTGCATAGCTACCTAGTAAGTCCACACTTGACAGAGGAAACTGAGGCCACATAGAGGATGGGCCAGGGAGGCCCTCCGAGGGAGGTGGGGGATATCTCTCCCCTGCAGAAAAGGTGACTGTTGAGCTCCTTCCTGGAAGGAGGTCCACGTTGCCGAATGGAAGGTGAGAAATGCCCTGGGAAGCAGAGCGGAAGTCAGGTGCAGAGATAGGGGTGTGGAAGGCTCTGCCTGTGGGAGGCTGGAAAATTTGGACACGTGTCTCGCAGAGCATTGGCTAAACACACTGTGACATGGAAGGAAAGGAAGTCTTTTTTTCTTCTTCTTTTCTCCTGGTCTTCTTCACTCCTTCCGGGGGGCACTTGAAGATAGCACAGACGCATCTGTCTTTTTTTTCCCAAGTCCCTCTGACCCAGGCCCATCCTGAGGGAGGCCATGCTGTGGCCACTGTGTGGAAATGTCCAGCAATAGGTAGAGGGTGAAACAGGGTATTGTGGGAAGGTGGTTCAGGGAAGAATCAGGACAGATGAGGTGAACAGATCACAAAGCAGCACTGTTTCTCCAGAGACTTCCCTCCAAAGCTTCTTGCTGGTAACAAGTGGTATTTGTTACATCCCTGGCCCTTCCTTTCCACTCACTGGGGCAGGTGTCACCCTCACTCTTCATTCTGCCCTTTAGGGAATGGCCTGGAGGTGGAGGGGTGACTTTTCCAAGGTCACACAGCTGTAGCTGAGCTCAGGGATCCCTCCTTCCTCTCTGCAGCTCCCCCTCCTCCCAGGCAGCCTGGCACCCGCTGTCAGCTGCTCTGAAGTGAGTGGCTATTTTTATTCTGGTGCGAGGGCATCTCAAGCAGCAGAGCCATGTAGGTTAGAAGGCTCTAGGACACCAGCCGCAGTAGGCGAGGGAAAGCTTACAGCAGGGACCAGATCCTGCGAAGCTTCCCTAGGGGTTCTCACCTCTTAAAGACTGACCTAGCCTGGGAGTGCATGTCTCCAGAAATTTCTTTATTGGGACTCAGAACAGAGCTGTGGTCTTGGCCCTGATCCCACATCTAACTTGCCTTCTAATTATTTGTTGACTGAGCCCTGGTGTCATGCAAAGACAGAGCTTCTACTCCAGCTCTAGACCGAATTCTATTACCTTGGAATGAGCCCTGACTAGTCGCACATTGAGCTATGATCCAAGCCTGGCAAAAGGCTCATCCCAACTTGAGACCCTGATTTTGAACACA
This sequence comes from Dinomys branickii, assembly GCA_004027595.1. Lineage (NCBI taxonomy): Eukaryota > Metazoa > Chordata > Mammalia > Rodentia > Dinomyidae > Dinomys > Dinomys branickii. The sequence goes on along the minus strand of PVLD010012046.1, from coordinate 10,676 downwards.
GACTGAACCCTGATCTTAGACTAAGATTCTGCCCTAATCACCGACTGATCAGTAACCTCAGTCCAGAGTATCCCTTGTTTTGAACTGCACCTTGATTCTGGTGGAAGATTAAGCATCCATCTTGGTCACAAACTGAGCCCTGAGCTTGATCATTGCTTGAGCCCTGATTTCAGGTTAAAATCTGACCCTCAGTCACAAAACCTCTAGCTACTCTGGTCACACACTGAGCCCCAATCTCGAAGTCTGAGCTCTGAGCTTAGTCTTTGGCTGAGCCAGGACCCTGCTCTCACGGAGCCTTGATCCTGGTCACGGACTGAAGACTAAGCCCAATTATTGACTGAGCCCTGACTCAGTTCAAGCTCAGTTCAAAACTTGATCTTAAACCAAGGGCCAACCCCGACCCTGTCTGAACCTGGCCCCATCACAAACTAAACTCCAACCTTAGCCCTACCCAAGGAAGACTTGGGCCTGATTACATGCAGCCACATCGAGAGTATAAATTAGTAGCAGAAATCTGTCCTGAGAGATCTTGGGCTTCACATGCTGCTGAGGCCAGAATATTTCTGGTAATACTGTGGCCACTGTCTCCGTGGCTGATTCTCCTGGCTGTCTGATCAACCCTCAGCAGCCCACACTATGGCTCCCGCAGGCCACAGTGTCCAGGTTAATGCGATGAGAGTGATTGGATGGCACCTGTCCAGTGAACAAGGGCCCACGGGGCGCTGGAGTTTGGCTTCGCCAGCAGGAAAACCACAGGCTCTGTCTGCAGTCTCTCTGGGGCCCCTGCTGGAGCGGGGCTGGGGCAGAGGGGGCTACTGGGATATGTTCCATTGTTTTTGTAAATAAAGCTTACTATTTGTGTTTAGTGAATGCATACTTATTATAAGAAATACAGAAAAAGTATAAAGGAGAAAGAAGCTCACATATAATTGTATCTACCAAGAGGCGATCATTCTACTTTTTCAGTTGTTTCTTTCTAGATTTATATTTTAAAAAATCAGTTGGCCACTGTGCTGCTATCACAACATTCACTGCAGTCCATGTCCTTAACAGGAACCAGAAATGACTGACCCTGCCCACAGCTTCAGGAGTGGGGCTCAGTGGGTTAAGCCAATGAGCAATTCCCATGGCACATGATTGGATCATGGGGGGGGACTAGTGAGATATAAGACTTTTGCTGAGGATTTTGAAAAGAAAGATTGTTTTCTTTCTAGAGAAGGTTACCAAAAAAAGATAAAAGATCACCCCACCCCCGTTCTGGATGATGAAGAAACCTGTGTCTCTGGTTACTGCTGTCAGCCAGTCTTGATAAGAAGCAGATCACTGACCTAAGGACAAGCTGACATTATGAAAAGCAGAATGGAGAGAGACCAGGTCTTGGTGATTTCATCAGCTGGACCAACTCTTACTTAAAGCCCTCCTAGCACTGAACTTTTGAAAAATTATTTGAGCTGGGCAGAGTGGCACACATATATAATCCCAGCATTCAGGAAGCTGAGGCAAGAGGATGGCTGTAAGTCTGAGGCCAGCATAAACTATATCACGAGACTCTGACTCAATAAAACAAAGCAAAAAAATTATTTGAGCCAGTTGAGCATGGTGGCACATGACATCCCAGTATTCTGGGAGGCTGAGGCAGGAGGATAGAAAATCTGAGCCCAACCTGGATAACAGAGCAACTTAGTGAAACCCTGTTTCAAAACAAAAAATGAAAACAAAGGGCTAGAAATGTAGCTCCATGTGAAGACACAGGGTTCATTTTTCAGTCCTGCAAAAATAAGTAAATAATTAAGCCATCAGATTGCCTTTATTGTTTAGGTCAGTTTAATTTGGTGTTTCTATAATTTGTAGACTAGAAGATGACCACTCCCAACTAATATTATATTTCTGTTTGATATCTTTTTGCTATAACTGTTGTCTAGTACTATAACTATGAACATTTCCTGGGCTGGGGATATAGCTCAGTGGAATAAGCACTTGCCTAGCAAGCACAGGGTCCTGAGTTCAATCCCCAGTACCGAAAAAAAAAAAAAACATTTTCTATGTCACTCAGCGCTACATAATTTTAAACAACTGCATAGTTTTGCATCCATAAAAGTATCGTCATTTATTCAACTCATGTCTTGTTGTGACATGCTTAGGCACCGTCTCCAGTTCTTCATCATGGTAGTGTTTTCATAAGCAACCTTGACCCATCGGTTGGTCCCTATTCTGATGACTACTTTGGGACAATTTCTGACAAGTAGAATTTCTAGATTGAACAAAAGTTTGTAAGAAACAGAAAGTCAAGCTGCCTCTCAGAAAGCTCTGGTAAATTCATATTTCCACAGCAGTAAATACAGTATGAGAGACAGCCTATCCCAGTCATATTCACAATGTCTTCATGTATTTATAGAAAGTACATATTATAACAGTTCTAAATCTATTATTTTTATATCTTTACAATCAAGTCAGTAAAAGGGGCGATAGAAGGGTGCAAAACAAGGCTCAGTGTAGATCTGACTTACTCATTAGTCACGGTAGGCATCTCAAATGGCGCCGCAATACTTTTAGGGGCAAGAAAAATGTTTTAATTTCTTTTAAAATTAGAAGGAAAACACCTGGTAATGATGATAATGATGATGATAAATAGATCTAGGCTGAATTCTATTCATCTTTTTATCCAAAACAGTCGCAAAATGTTTTTTTTTGTTGCTGTTGTTGTTTTTTGTGATAGTTGTGGTGCTGGGGATTCAAACCAGAGCTTTCATACTGAGCAACATTCCCAGCCCTTTTTTTTGTTTGTCTGTTTTGACAGTCTCACTTTTCGCCAAAACTGGCCTTGAACTTCAGTCTCCCAGGGGCTACAATTACAGGCATATGCCACTGCATCAAGTGCATTAAATTTTCATTGCTCCTGCCTTCCAGAGTGCTGTGATTACAGGTGTGCAGCACCATGCTGGGTTTATATATATATTTAAACGGAGGAAGAGGAATGCAAAAAATACCTGCCATCTGTGAACGTTATAATGGAGCCTGGGCACAGCGCTGAAAATGATTCTCTAGATTCAGTGGGAGAGAGCGTAATGATCCATCTGTATCTGTGGAGGACTGACTGGTCCCAGGACAGCCCCACCCCAAATCCTAAATCTAAGGGTACTCAAGCCCCTTATATTACAGTGGCATAGTAGTGGCATAGAATTTGCCGACTTCCTGTGTGCTTGAAATCTTCCCCGGGTGACTTGTAATACCTAACACAGTGTAAATTTTTTTTTTTTTTTTTTTTTGTGGTACTGGGGATCGAACTCAGGACCCTGCGCTTGCTAGGCAAGCGCTTATTCCACTGAGCTATATCCCCAGCCCCCCACAGTGTAAATATTGCAGAATAGTTGTTATATGGTATTGTTGAGGGAATAACAAGGAGAAAAGGCTGTATCTGTTCAGTACAGGTGCAATTTTTACTGCCAAATATTTTCAGCTGGAGGTTAGTTGAATCCGCATAAGTGACAAAAGGCCCCTGACTGTGTTTGCATCTACTCAAGGCCTCAAGAGGGAAGCTGCACCCTGATCTAGTCATTTGTGATCTGGTGGGATGAGATAGAGCTTTGAGTTCAAATCCCGCATCCACAGCTTCACCTATTTCCCCTTCTAAGTGCGCAAAACGGAGTTCATGGGGACATTTATTTTTTTTATTTATTTATTTTTTTTGCGGTACTGGGGATCGAACTCAGGACCCTGCGCTTGCTAGGCAAGCGCTTATTCCACTGAGCTATATCCCCAGCCCCCATGGGGACATTTATGAGGTAAAAAAAAAAAAAAAAAAAGAACCAATAGTGAAAGCCAACACCATCTTTAATGAACTTTCTGTGTATTAACCCCTTTATCCTTTCAACCCTTAGGCGTAGGTAATGTTCTATCACCACAGTGTGTGCTCTGGGAAATTGAAACCTTGATTAGGATTTTGTCCAAAGACATAAAGTGCTTAAAGAAGGATTTCTCAGGCTTCAAGGTCTGTTTTAAACTCGAGGGTGTGACCCAGAAACTCCCACGTCCGTCCGCGTTCTGCCGGCACCCTCTGCTGGCGAGAAGTGGCGTTGTGCGTTTGCATCCTGCGGGAGCGTCCACACTCAACCCGCAGGAGGATGGTCAGTCTCCGGTCTGGGGAAGGGAAGGACAGAGAGCAGCCGGGACAGTGAAGGGAGCTGGCGGGAGAAACCGCTCGAACCCGGGGGCGTAGACCTAGCGGTGGGGCGTGGTCTTTGGCGGGGCGGGGCCTCTGGCGGGGCGGGGCCATTTTGCGGGCCCAGACGTGGCGCAGAGGCCGGGCGGTTCGCCTCCAGCCTGCGGGTCGTTTTCTGCAGGGTTCCAATGGGCCTCCTGCTGTCCCCGCCGCCGCCGCTGTTGCTGCTTCTCGTGACGCTTGTGGTCCCAGCCACCGCCGTCACCAACTATCGGCCGAACTGGGACCGTCTGCGCGGCCTGGCCCGGGCCCGGGTAGAGGTGAGCGTGCCCACCCCCACCCCTGGTACTACATCCCCCCAACCCCATAGCCTTACGACTATTACCAGCTCTGGCCCTAGGAACACCCCAACCCAGAGTCCCTTTTTTTCCTTACCTGATGGCTCTTGAGATCATCCGTTCTGGCCATCAGCACCAGGATGCCCAGCACCAGGATGCCCAGCACCCACTGTGGAAGCCCAAGACACCGACCTTGCAGCCTGGCTCCGTTCCCTATTCGGACGGGCAGGGGGCTTCGGACGTTACTGTTTCAGTCCCCTAACTCTTTCACGCTCTGTGGCTCTTAAATCCTCCCCGGAGCCCATCCTCCCATCCCCCATCATTCCACTTCTTGGAATTCCTCCTTCACCCTAGTTCTAGGGCTTGGAGATCCAGAGCGTGTCTGTTCTTTCTCCTGCGGTAGGGAACACTTTCTGAGAGCCTTCTTCCACTATGCAGAAGCCGCAGAAAGGGGCTGAGAACTCCATTACTACCCCCCCAGAAAATTCCCCTTGTGAGTGTATCTTGTTATGTGACTTGGACCCTCACAACCTTTCTCTAGGCCTTCGTTTCCTGGTTGGCAGCAGAGAGGTAGGAATGAGGGAGGCCTTGAGTAGGTGGTCCTGGAGTCCAGTCGGGAGGTGGCCTCCCCTGAAGAATGCACGGTGGGGCCCTGCAACCTTTCCAGGTTGCAGAAACAACCAGATGGCCTGTGGGGATGGGCCGCAGGTGGCTGGCAGGGCTTGCTCTGTAGGGTGGGGTAGGAGCAGATGGCAGGTTCTGCTAATGGGGGCCCCCCAGGGCAGTTCTGAGCTGTTTCCTTCTGGCCGGCCTTCACCCGAAGGTGTCAGGGATAGAAGTCCAGAGCCAGGTCTCTCTTGCGTGAGAGGCACAGGGCTATCATTTCTGTCTCTTGGGCACTGGGAGTCAACAATCAACAGGGTTCAGGCAAGAGCCTCAGGGCCAGTAAGCTCCCTGTGGGTCTCCAGCCTTGCTCCTCTTTTCCTGGTGTCTGTAGACCTGAGTTTCTCCGCCTATACACAGTTCCCCCTTGTGCCCTTAAGGGACCTCCATCTCTGTTCTAAAGATAATCCACAGCCTGACCTAAGTCACAGATGAGATAGGGTCTTGGTGAGGTAAGACGAGAGGGGATCCTGACCTATCCCATTTTGTTCCCCGCCAGACCTGTGGAGGATGACAGCTGAACCGCCTAAAGGAGGTGAGTTTGACAGAGGGGACCTCTAGGTCTGACCCTCCTAGCTTCTTGGAGAATGGGCAACGTGGTCTCTGTGCTTGCGGGGAGGGGGGAAATCCCAGGGCTGGGAGTCTGCAGCCTGGGTCTGACTGGATGCATGACCTCACTGGGCTGCAGCCTCCTGTCTGTGGGAAAAGTTGAGGTTATGTTCTCTAACGCACTGGTTCCTCCCCAGGTGAAGGCCTTCGTCACCGAGGACATTCCATTGTAGTATCCTTCTGCTCTGGGGAAGGAAAATGAGGCAGGCACTTAGAAGAGCCTCCTTCCACCTAACTTCAGAGATAGAGATGGCGAATGGTTTTCATCTGACAAGTAGAATAATTCGTATTGACTGCCAGAGTGTTCTCTGAGACGGTCTCTGAATTGGGTAGTAGGCAAGATATTGATTAGTGAGGAGAAGGGCCTTTTACTTCTTTGAGCCCGTATTTCCTCACTTGTAAAGGGGATCCCTGCCCCATCTGGGTACAGAAGGCAGTGCTGTGCACGTTAAGGCCCCAGAGGCCCCAAACTCCCTCTTCCCACTAGTACCTGCCTTAATGCCCTCTCCAGCCACAACCTGGTGATGAAACACCTCCCTGGGGCCGACCCCGAACTCGTACTGCTGGACCATCGCTACCAGGAACTAGAGGTGAGACCTTGGGAGGTGGGCGGGGGTGGGCCGAGAGGTGGGGCCCGGCATCTGACCCCGCCCTTTCTCCGCCTCAGCGCGTCCCGCTGAGCCCAATGACCCGAGAAGAGATCAACGCGCTGGTGCAGGAACTCGGCTTCTACCGCAAGAAGTCGCGCGACGCGCAGGTGCCCCCCGAGTACCTGTGGGCACCCGCTAAGCCCCCGGACCGCGCTGACCTCTAGGTCTGAGGGCACCCCGGAGCTAGAGCCACCCTGTCTGAGCCCTGAAGACCGAATGAAGTGCTCAGCATCCCGGGAGCACCTCCCTTGCTGAGGACCGATGCCCGTCTAGCCAGCAGGAGTAGGGTTGGGGAAGTCCCTGTACCCCTTCTTTCTCCAGCTCCACTAAATACCCTTACACCCTAACTGAGGCTCCACTTCTTCCTGGCTGCTGCGCGCGGGTGGTGTGGGAGGTCAGACTAGGAGCTCCTGCATATCTTCGGGAGGCCTCGCATCTCCTAACTGCCTGGTCCCGGGAGTTGGGGACCTTCATGGGATAATGTACAGCCCGACCCCCACGCACAAAAGAGGCAGAGAAGTCAGGATCGATGAAAACCAATAATTTATCAAAAACGCTGCGAGTGTATGCGAGGGAGGGAGTGTCGCGACAGACAGGGCAGCCGTGGGCAGGCGCACAGGGAGGGGACTGTGTGGGGAGGATGGGGGTGGCACCCTGCTGCGGGCGATCTGTGGGGGAGGCTAGACATTCTTGCCGCGCAGGCGCAGCTCGTGGCGCCGCAGGTGGTTGTAGAGCGACTGCACATAGGTGAAGACGCATTTGGGGTCGGGCTTCTTGCCCATGATCATCATGTCCTCCACCTCCACCAGGGGCACGCAGTCCACCAACATCCTGCGGGGGAGGGGGACGAGGGGGATGCTTGTCAGCACCGGCCTGCCTCTTGCGGCACCCTTCTACCCCGAGGCCTTTTCATGGGCGCAGCCTGCTCCAAACTGTTAACGGTATGGGAATCAAGCCTTCCAGGAAGGCAGGGAAGTCCTGGCCCGGGCCCACCAGCTAAGCCTAGAGGCCACACTGCCAGTAGCAGAGCTAGCAGAGCGTAGTGGATACGGGAGGGAGAAGACCGAGGCCCCTTAACCGTCAGGGGTTTGGGTCTGTTGGTACTCCTCCAGCCTAGGGGCGGTCCTGACTCCACATCCCACCCATCTTCTCTGCGGAGGCCACCTTTTGCTCACCCTCACTGGCACATACCAGTTGCTGGAAGGCTCTCAGTTGGGCCATTGCCCTGAAGGGAGCTGCACCATGGGCTCACTGCAGCGACCCCCTGGGCCCTTGATAATTATCTACCAGCTACCTAATCTGGCACTTCCTGCCAAGAGGCCTTGCCCCAGGGAACCACACTGTAGAAATGGGAAATGGAGGCCATGGAATGTGTGTTTGTGGGTGTGTGTGTAAGGGAAGCAGGTGTTAACTCATCTCCTGCCTTGGGTACAACAGACCGGGACATTATCCCAACCAATACTGACTGGACCTTCTACACTATGCTCAGGGGGGTGGACCAGCCTTCTGATCATCCCTGAGTGCAAGCTGCACTTTAAATATAGGGAAACCAAGTCATGGGGCAACAGAGCTGTTTAAGCCTCATAGCTCAGAAGGTGCAGGGTTGAACCTGTTGGGACCCAGGCCCCTAGTCCTGCATTCTGGCACTGGCCTGGTCCCTCCTCTTGTCCACTGCAGGACCCCTTTCCCCACTCCGGAGCAGCTGTGGCTATGACACAAGTGATCGCCGCAGAGCAGAAGCTGGAACGTGCTCCCCGGCTTTGCTTTTCTTTCCCAAATCAAGACTCTTCTGCTGTCTTCTCTGTTTGCGCTGCCCCACCTGCCACGCCCGATGCATGGTAATGCTCAGGGAGTGTTGAATGAGTTTGCTTCAGCAGAGACAAGGCCAGGGACTGTTCCTGTTTCTGTGACACAGGAGAGCCTGAGACCATCTTCTATCTTGCACTTTCAGAATTAAATCCAGGACTGGATTTCATTCTGGGTAGGGCTGGAGCTACTCCCAGCTCACCTGGACTCCTTCATGGAAGAAACCCGGGAAGCAGAAAACCTCTTCAGTCCAGGGTCTGCTCCAACCATCTGTAGACGCTAGATGAGGCCCTGCCCTATTCTGTGACTGCTTCCTTCCCCTTGTGACAGCACAGACTTCCTCTACCTCTCATCTGAGACCTTGGAAACACTTAGGACGAGTAAGGTGTGCCTTTAGGGGTATCCCTGGCCCAAACTGGGCCTGTTTCCCCAGCTGTCTGCGGTGCGCAGGCAGCCTCTCTCCGAGGCTCCTTCCGGCTGTGGCTATCTCCCCGGGGTCCCGGCTTCGCTCCCCCAACCTGGAGCTCCCTCCCACCCTTGGTGCCTTCCCTAGAGACCTTATAAAGCCATTGTTTACACTGGGGCACACGGCTCAGGGCTCAGGCAGCCTCAGTGTCAGGCCAAACACCAAGCAACTGGAGCAACAGCACAGCTGAGTCACACTTTCCAGCTGCATCAGGGCTGCACTAGGCTCCTCTCCTTCCAGGCCAGCTCACTGGGCAGAAGCTCCTAAGTCCATATATGACCTGGAGACAGTACCAAAGCCATCTTTCCCTCACCTGCACCGCTGAGTAGATGCACATAGGATGATCCCAGGTCCTCAAGGGCATCTGAGTGCACCCTAGTTGGCTCTGTCCCTGACTTCCATTACTGTGAGCAAGCCCCTTGTTCCTTCTGAACCTCTGCTTTTACTCCTCTATATAAAACGGAGGGAAAATAGTAATACAGCAAGGAAGAGGACCACTAACGGGAGTCTGGAGAGCCAGGCTTTGGCTCTAGGTTGGACCTAACTCCCCACCCTGGGAACATTTTGAGGTCACCTCTCCTCTTCTCTGAGGAAACTGTCTTTGATGGGGGCAGTTAGTTCAGGATCTAAATTCTCTACTACAGCCATAAGATGACCAGAGAGGCAATGCCGTAGCTAGCTTGGGCACCTCCAGCCAGAAGCGTCTTTCTGTTGAATTGGCTGTGTTTCTGAACTTCCCAGTTTGGTGTCTGACACCACCAACTCCCCAGAATCCACACTGAAAGCTTGGGAGTAGTTTTGTTTTTTTTTTCCCCAGCGCCCGTTCTCCAACCTAGGGTTTCTTAAATGCTAGGCAGGTTCTCTACCAGAGCTATACCCCCATCCCAACAGCCTCTCCTGTTCCAGTCATCCAGCTCACTCCAGGCCTCATCCAAGGATCATTCTAGAATGCTAACCTGACCACATCCACCCTCTTCGAGGATTCTTAGCCTCGGTAGGAAGTTCAGACCCCTGACCATGGCCCCTTCCTTTGTCCTCATACCCAAGACTCAAGTTCCTTCCCTTCTCACATTCTGCATCTCTGAGCACTGGCTGACCTGAGCACTGTCTGGAAGTCCTCTCTCCCTTAGCCTGAATTTGTTGCTCAGATCCCAGTTTAGTTTGCACTTTTGTCAGAGAGCCACCCCAGGCCAACAGCCAGAGTCAGGTGCCTCCCCTGGGCACCCATGGTCTCCTGGGTTTTCCCCATCATAGTCCTTCTCACCTGGGTTGACACTGCTCATTAGTAACTGTTTTACCTGGTAGGCCCTGCACTACCGAAAGTCAGGGCTCTGCCTGCCTCCTGACTGCTTTTATAAGGGCCCCGTGTCTCCCACCCACCTCCCCCCATTCGCTTCGCTGAGCCCCGATGAGCAGACTCCGGTGAAACAGGGCAGGTGGGAGAGGCAGTGTTTCTCACCGTGGGGCCCCGAGCAGGGTTAGGACTTTTTGGTTTTTACCAGCCCCTTCTGGACCAGACAGCGGTAGAACTCCTGGATGTACGTGTACACGCACTTCCAGTCAGGCTCTCGAAGCCGCACCATGTCCTCTGTATCCAGGAGTTGCGGGCAGTCCGCATGGGTCCTGGGGAGGGTAGGGGGCCAGGAAGGGGCAGGTAGGCAGGGCTCAGCCAGGGAGAAAGGGGTGGAGGTTGAGAAGAGAAGAGAGAGAACAGGGACACACACACATACAGACACACAGAGACATGAGTTCAGTTACGTTCTCAGCGCTGCAGTCTGCCAGCCCCCCGCATGCCCCCTCCCTGTGGTGGACGTGCCGCTCACTACCCATCACTAACGGTGTGCAGTGCAGACGGGTGGGGGGCAAACCAGTCACAGGTGCAGAGAACTCTTGGGGCAAGCGGGAACGCGGGGTGGGGGCAACGGCGTTGGCGCCGAGATTGGAGAGGAGGGCTGTGCCCCAGGGAGGGGGGTGAGGGAGGCGTG
>PVLD010012045.1:0-62161 GCA_004027595.1 Dinomys branickii | reverse complement strand
TTGTTGTTGTTGCTGTTGTTGATGTTTGCCTGTTTTGTTTTTTGTCTTTGGATTTTTGGTTTTTGTGTTTTTTCTGTTGTGGAGAGAATTGATTGTCTGACTAAATTTGCATGTCTGTATATGGGTTTATGTATTTACACTTCGAAGATATCAGTGGATAAAGCAATGACCACTTTTGAGATCATATCACCTTGTCTATAGATTAGTTGTGATTGTACTATTTTTTATGCTAATTGGTGTCTGTTTGTCAATATGTTTTTGTACTTTTATTTTTTTTTAATTAAAAAAAAAAGATGAGAAAACCAAAGCCCCTGATTTTATCATAATCTAAATTCTATTGCATATGCTATGTGACTTTCCTCAGGTGAAATTTAGTAAATGCTCTAGGAGCAAATAATAATGAAAAAAAATTAAAGTATTAATAAATTCTCCCATCTCTTTCCAGTATCCATCTAAAAATTTGAGGACTTCAATAAAGAGCCATTAGCCAGCCCTTTCTTCTACAGTATTATTTTTTTTAAAAAAGCATTATCTTTAAAATTAAAAATCCTAATACTAGAAGACTTTATAACAGAAAAGAGAGTGGAGAAATTTTTATATCTTATATCTTCTAACTATCCACATTCACTTTTCCATCCTTAAAAACTGATCAATAGTCAAGAGTAAATTTTAAAATGTATACTTTATAATGGAATGTGAGAGTTAATTACAACTAAGTACTCTGCTATTGGTTCACATGGATGATCACAAGTGCTAACTCAAGGATAGATAGCCCCTTAGGATCTAAGAGATGGAGGCCGTCTTGCAGTTTCTTTTAAACCAAGAATTCAACTAAAGAGGAAGAACCTTCCCGTGTAACAGTTGAGCTTCCTGTGGAAGTCACTTGAGTCCTTTGGAAAAATACTACTATTGTAATATGGGGTTAATTTTTCATAGCACCACATGCTAGACCACTACTTCACCCATTCTTGATCTTTTTCATATCACATTCTATAGAGAAACTCACACAATCAAAGGAGTCCTCCCAGAAAAATGCCCATAGGTGCACACGAAGAGTCCCAAAGAAACCTGTACATGTTAATGTTCTTCATAAAACATCAAAATGCCCAGACAAAGAACAATCAAAGTCAAGCCAAAGGCAAAGGCAGGCTGCATGTTGAAGTGGGGGTGTTCTTTAAAACATCCAAATTCAAAGAACGAAAAAATTCCTAGGTCTCCTTTGAATGTTGGATTATACCATGAGCAACATTTATTTTAACAGACTCCTAAAACAATAGAAGGGAATTATTTTTCAAGCACCTCACCACTGGCCTCCTCTTTATTTTACAGTTATATGTCCTTTTGCAGTGAGTCTATCTCCCAGGAATATATTCAAGAGAATGATTCATGTTCACCTGTAATATAAGGGGAAAGCAATGTTGCTAATTAAGAGCAGGGCAATTCAAACTTCTTCTTAGCCCTGGGGAGGAATACCCAGGTGTGCTGAGACAGATATGCTCGGAAAAAGAAAAGAGATGCTCTGTAGTCCAATGCACAGCATTAGGCCTTCTTTCCTGAGTTGATTTTCCCACTGGGTGACATCCTGGCAATTCCTGCTACCCCGCCATTGATATAACTAAGCAGATGTAGCTGAAAGCTGGGTCAGATAAAAGAAAATGTTTAATCTAACGAAAGCAACCTCAGTCTTTGCCGGGAAGGAAAGTTGATTTAATAGGCAGAAGCAGATTAAATAGGAAGCTGAAACGGAGAAAAATCATATTAAACCATTAAAAAATGAAGATAGAAGAATGTCATAATGCCAATTATTTGGAGAAAAAGCACAACATTACCATAGGACTTTCAACAATAAGATGAATGATATCTACTTTAGATATACAAGAATAGGTCTTTTGTTCTCTGCATATATTTTAAATTAAATGCTATTGTTTAATTAATAGACTGTGACTTTATGCATTAAAGAAATGCATAAGGTCAAATGGCTATTTTAGGCCACAAAGTTACTGCCAAATCTCAAAAATAGGACAGCCAATATGCTTCAAAGCATGGGAAATAAATCACCAGTGTTTAAATTTTCAGGGTTTTTTCAATAATTCAGATTCTTAGACCACATTGAGCAGCTGAATCAAAAACCTTAAGGTTAAAGTCTGGGAATCTTCATTTTAATAACTTCTTAGGCAATAAAGTGCTAAAATATGAGAATCATTTATTCACCTTAACCTGGGAGGCTCCAGAATACACCGCTATAAGACACTGGTTCTCCATAGAAACACCAGTGTTCTCCCTATATTGCTGTAGAAAGGTATTTTCGCTTTTGTTCATCTTCTTTCCTCTTCATTACTAACCACTCCTTGACTGATCAGGAGCTCCCTCTGGATGCCATTCTACACCCTAGTGATGGGCTAGAGTCCTTTCTGAAGGGAAGAGAGAGAACAAGCTCTTAATTCTTCTGCGTCCCATCACCCCTATGTTAGGTCCATTTAATGAAACCACCCTCCCCTCAGCTCCCCCCTCCTCCCTCAGAGCTCTAGTTCAGCCCCAGTGTAGAAATGCATGCTCAAAGCACACTGAAATTAAAGGAGTGTTTTTTCCACCCTCCTATGCCCAATGACCAACTCGTACCTCCTTCACACGCTCTTTCTGTAGCTAAGCGGAGGAAGAAGGAGGAAGAAGTGTCACAGAAATGGGTTCTGTCTGTTTCTGTGTTTCAGCTGGGTGCAGGTTGTAGTCACATTTCCAAAGGAAGATAAGTGACTTTCCGGAAGCATAAGGCAAAGGGAAGCTCAAATTAAATCAAGATATTTTTGCCTTTCAAAATAAAGAGGTGGCCAGCCAATTCAAGTTTGGCCAAGAATGGCCATTCCGGTCTTTTGCTGGTAAATAGAAAGCTTCCACTTCAAAACCCCATTTCTCTCGTCTGAGCCCCTTAACTCTTACACAACAAACCACCCAATACCAGCCTCCACTTCAGTGGCAAGGTGGCGTGGAGGAACTTGGGAGGCAGCCTACCCATCACTCAGCCGGAAACAGACAAGCCAGGTGGGGGCGGAAGCAGCGCCAGGGCAGCAACACCCTTTTGTCACAAGAGGAGCTCTCCACTTCCGTTACCAGGCCCTCCCACTCCATTCAGCAGTGTCTTAGGTCAGCTTTAAACACAAGTTAGCATCATTCATTCACTCACTTAAAGTGTATGTGTGAAATTAAGATCAGGTTTATGGATAAGCACATTGTTTTATCATTACCAATTTAGGGGTTCAGCTGCACTACACTTAGAAGTCAGTAGTACCAAGAGTCAGTAGGCTGGCAAGGAAACTTGATGATAAAAACTATCTTGAATGAGTTCTTCTGAGGAGCTAAGTGACAAGCATTTATTTGAACCCTGCTAAGGACCAGGCATCAGTGACACGTAGACGGCCCATTCAGAAATGTGCCGTGTTGGGTGAAGCCCCACTGACATGTACAGTAATTGTATCCCTTGGTGCTTAGTGAGAGTTCTTCCTGGAGACTGGAGGTGGGTTAAGAGCGATAGAAACATCTGGACCAAAATTTAAAATGTTCAGGGAAGACTAGAGGTGATGGCACCCAACATGACAGCTAAGAGGGAGTAGATGTCAGGAACAGGGACGGGTGAGGAGGGCTTGCTGTCACAGAGGGGACATCCAGAACGTGTGCCACGGCAGGCCAGAAGTCAGGGCGCTGGACCTCTGCAAGTGGTCAGCCTGACAGGAGAAGAGAGGGGCAGGTGAGCTAAGCTCTAAGTGGGTAGGAAGAGGCTCACTCCAGATGGGGGAGCTGCAAGTAGCCATCAGACCAGGAAGAGCACTTCCTTTGCCGGCTCAGGTAGGTGCACGGCCTAAAAGCGGGAGAAGACACGGAAAGGCTATTACCTTCCCAGGCAGGGAGGTAATAGCCCAAGCTTTCCAGTTCGAGAAGACGACATCCACTGAAGTCAACATGAGTTGTCATGGGGGATGTAGCTCAGTGGCATAAGCACCTGCCTGGCAAGCGTAAGGTTCTGAGTTCGAATCCTGGAAGAAAAACAAAAAAGATTAGCTGTCATGCACTGCACCTGCACTTGGCTCTGGTAAGAGATGGCTGGAATTGCTTATGAAATCGTTTCCTCCTACAGAGTGGAATAATGCATTTGTCCTCTTTAAAGAGTACTTTTACTGAGTTTTTTCTGAGTGAAGGGCTGAATACGTTGTTTAATGTGTTATTAGTTATGTTATTGGTGTTCTATTCTTCGGCAGGAATAACGGATACAGTTCTGGATAGTAATTTACATAGGGACGACATCTCACAACTACCGGTTTTTGCTCCAAACACATTCACGTTTTAAGGTGCCCTGACTTCTGGTCTTTGTAAGATCATCATCTCAAGGACCCCTGTAATTCACATTCGTATTTTCAATACGCGGCTGTTTTCCGTAATAGTGCAGTTGTTGGGCACCGTCACTGCCCCCTTCCCTCTGTCACTGACAGAAGGAGAAAAGCCCCACACAGAATCAACTCCAGGTGAGACTGAAGGGTTCAAAAATTCCACAGTGATTTTCTTATCTTCTTGTGAAGCTAGGTAACTTCATTTTAAACTCTATGAAAGAAAACATCTTTTAGCTGTGGCTCTGGAAAATTTTGAGGATGCAAATAAACTCTATCTACCAGGGCCCTGTCTATAACACACATAGGAGAGAAGAGGGGTGAGGTCATGTGTTTTGTCTGATAAATTTCCTAAGACATGGACTTGAATAATTGAGCATCTTAGTACTGTGCAAAATATTTTAGAACCACCAAGTAGTTCGGAGACATTAGTCATATTTTACTAATAACCACCCAAGAAAGACAGATACTCTGATCCACACATGAGTCACTCACTGTCTAACAGACAAGCAGGAAAGTCGCCTAGGACTCCGCTGGTTCCTTATGAATCAGTCCGCAGGGAACGAGCAGCTGATAGGAAAAGACCACCGCACTGACGCGCCCCCTACCTACTACATGCGTTTGCACAGTCTGCCTAAGAATTTCGATCCATCTGTCTTCCCGTACTAACCGCAGAATTGTTTTGGAGGTTCTCATTTTCTAGCGTTTTTGGTTACTTTTTTTTCTTTTCTCTGCTTTTGTCTTCCTTATTTTGGCTATTATTTAAGAACGGCTACATTTACTCTATGAATTCTGCAAATATTTCAATGTTTTTTTAAGTTAGCACTGTAATAAATGTTATGAACATAGGAAACAAATGCAAACTAACTCTAAGTGAAAAAAAAAATGCCTGTGCATGTTGAAAGATCCATAAGAGCTCTAGAAAGATCTGTAGATGGTTTTTTAAACTTAATTTGCTCTTTTTTATTATATAGTTCCCTGAGCTTATTATTTGTTAATAAAAATGCTATCTCGAATGATAATCAGATCCACTATTACTAACAGGTTCAAGAATATTTACTAGCTGCTTTCTGTGCCATACAAATATACTAAGCTTTGCAGTTACTATGCCATTTAATTCTATTAGCAAATCTATGAAATCATTAGTGTTATTAGCTACAGATTACAGATTAGAAAACACTGGAATGAAATTAAACGATTTATAAATGATCGGTTCAAAAGGATGGATCCACAGACCAGGAACTCTGCATTCTGTTCCCTTAACCATTTAGGCTATTGCTATAACAAATAGACAATAAATACAACTTAATCTCAAGAAAAAACACCTATTGTGGAGAAAGAATTGTATATAGATAAATAATTACAAAAAACATAAAAACTGAAAAAAAGTGGGTGCTAGGCAGAGAGTAGAGTCAATAAAAATTCAAGGGTTGGCAAAACTTCACAACCAAACGCAGACCAGAACCTGCAGTCAGAGGCTGTGAACTGACCGCAGGAGGAAGGGGAGCGCGGGAACCCCACTGGCAAGGAGAGGAAGCGCTCCCGGACGCAAGAATCTGCGCAGAAGCCTGAGAACTCAGTGAGTCAGCTTCCCTGCACAGAACGCGAAGGTGGACGGTGAGCTGCGGCTCCGACTGTGGAAGGATCCAACTCCCGAGCATGTGTCCTTCACCGGTGGGAAGACCGAGTAACGCGTGACGAGGTTTCTGATGCCATGGAAGCAGCCAAGGCTCCCGGTGTGACAGGCACAGACCTCTCCTGTGACCTCCACAAAGTGACCTAATCTCAGCTCACCTTATTTTCCACAAATTTGAAATTAAAATTCAATCGCCCACCTGGCAAGATGTTTGTCAAGTCGGGGTCATTTGCACGAAGTGCATAACGCTGTGCTTGACAACAAGTAGCTAATCTTTATTTCTAGTGCATTTGTCTACTCTTTACAATATTTTTATCTTCTGGCTTTTATACTTTTTCTCAGGCAGAGACTTGTACTTGTTGCAAAAGAAAATCTGCTTTGTTATGTCTTAAAACTTAAATTGACTTTTTTTTACTAAAACGTGTAAAAAACATCAATCCTATCACTCTAACATTAACATTTTGGTTTTTTTTTTGTTTTCATTTGACTTTGGGTGTGATATTCGTAAGGTGTATGTAAATCTTGCCTTTAAATTTTTATTTGCTGATTTTGCTAAACAATATCCCAGAAATTGGAAAGAGTTACTTGCAAACATCAAATTTCATTTAAAAATTTAAAACTTTCCACACAAATACAAAAATGTTTTAAATTCTTTACAAAGTACCAGTCACTGTTGTGTTCCTTGGCAGCAGTTTCTAAAGTACAAAGCTGCAGTCCCTGACTTCGGCATCACACGGCATCTATGGTAAGAAAAGGTCACAAGTGGCATAAGGTGATGTACCACTGGCTAGAGACCCCATTTCAGGGTGTTTCCAGAACTGTGCTTACACCACTGTGCACAATGGTAAACACCTTGTAGAACTGCCCACAGTTGTCTTATTAAGAAAGCTGGTGCTCAAATGAATACGTAACTGCAAGTGCGAGGGTTAGATATTTGTTATCTTAACTGGGCATGGTGATGCACACCTGCAATCCCGGGGCTCTGGAAGGCTGAAGCAGGAAGATCATAAGATTGAGCTGAGCCTGAGTAACGTAGAAAGACTCTGTCACAAAGGAAAAAGGTAAAAAATAAAGGGACTGAGGAAGTAGTAGCTTAGTACACGAGCCTTGGAGTCAATCCCCAGTACTAAAAAGACATTACTGTGTATAAGTCACTGTTCCTCCATGAGCAGTGAGAAATAGGGGCATGTTCCCACCCATCCACTTTGCCTGTCGCTGCTGGCCACTCGGGGCACATTTTGTAACCTACAAAAGAAAAGGTGGTTGTAAAAACAGGACCGAGTTCTTTTTTCAGTAATGCACAGGGTTGACAGAAAGATACTCCAAAAGAATTTAATGCAGCTTTTTTTCTTTCTTTCTTTCTTTTTTTTTTTTTTTTTTTTTTTTTTTTTTGGTTTCTGGCACGAAGGCTACAGTGTATCAGCAAGTGAAAAATGAATACGGGAAACTCCTGTCAGTGGGAGAGGACCAAGGAGAGCCCTTGCCTGCAAGCCAAAGATTGGATTCTACTGTACAAACAGAGAAATGTCTATGAACTCCTCACCTTTGGAAGGTAAACACCGAGAAGGAAATACTCCTCCCACGTGCTTTGAAGCATTCACCTTGTAAAAGGAAAAAGGATTTCTTTAAAGAGTTCTTCATGCAGAGAAAAGAGGAAGTTCTTTGAAGTGCAGGCTAATTTGGGGTCACCATGAAACCAGCCATGCTTCTGTGTACAAGCTCCCCTGACCCCACGGACCCAGAAACAATAGAACCATAACCAGGTTATTTCTTTGTCAGTGTAGACAAAAAACAGAAAATGAAAATCTCCAGGAAAGATCCAAAAACCCCAATTTCCAAAAGCAGCTTCCTTTACATCCTCTCTCAGCTCTTTCTCATTTCTTAGCTAAACAGTAAACCATGCAGAAAAGTTCTGTAAAGAAAACTTTTGCCCCAAAAGATATATAATTGGATGAGAAAAAAGATAAACTTCTGTAAATTGAAGAGATCAACAGAATGTAACATTTCTTTGCATTTGGTTAATTTGGTAGTCACAGCCAAGACCATGCTCCGATTTAACCCTGTTATAAATTAAATAGCTTATCGGAGGCTCTCTGGGCAGAGTGTCACAAGGGCAGCCATGCAACTCCCAGGAGGCCAAGCCACTTGGAATGTCCTATTGATTCTTCTATTTGCCCAAATGATTCACCAGACCAGAGCCCAATAGCCCTTGCAGCTAATTCAATCTCTGATATTATCTTCCCCACAGAGATTCTGAGCCACAATTTTCTGTCACCATTCTTCCACACAGTTGCAGCAAGAAGTGACTTAAGCCATCTCAGTGACCTGCATGTGGGTTTAGGTGATTTGTGCTGGAAACTTTGAAGTAGACATTTCACAGGTATAGGAATCTGAACATTTTTTATTTTGTTACACAGAGTTGAACAGTCACTGCTCTTGTTAGAAGGAATAAATTTTTTTTTGACCAATAGAGTATAGGTGTGGCCTCCTCCCGTGGTTCTAAATATCCTCACACAGCCAGCTGGTTGGCCTGGCATGGAGCTAACACAGGTGAGGCTATGGAACTGTTTGCAACATGGACCAGCCTGCTGTGACTCAGGCAATGACTGTCAGCACTGGTGTTACCCCTAAGTCATTTCCAGAATTTGTGCAGACAGAATTGAAAACTGACATGATGCTTTATAATTTTGTAGAGGCTTAGCCTATAAAGTTCATGACGGGTCAACACCATCTCTTTTTAAAAATACACGTAACACCGTAAGCCAGTAACTGAACAAGTATATCATATGTGCCTTATGCTTACAAGCTTCAAAGAAAAGTTTTCAAACCTCCACCAGGGTCCTCTAATTTCAAATCCAGTGAGCCGTCCTCCTTACATTCTAATCTCTACAGCGTAATGAGAGGGTGAGTGAAGCCACCCACATTAGGTAGCAGAGAGAGCACAAACAGAAGTCTGTACATGAAGGTCTGTATCATTTCTAGTATTTTTTATTATTTTTTGTTCTCTTTAATGGTTAGATCGATCTTGCGTTCTTACATCTAATAATCTGAGCAACTTCGTTGCAGATAACATGTGCAACAACCACTGTTAATTTCTAAATCATTGTTTTGAAATCCTCAACCATTTTTATTGCTTCTGCTTTGTTTTGTTTTTGTCTGTGTTGTTGTTATTATTTATTTTTTAAAATTAAAAAATTAAAGAAAGAAGTATACAGGCTATGTACAAAGCATATACATTTTCCTCTCAAGTTGGGTTTAGATTACAAAGATTCAAGAAGAATTTGAACAAATGCAATTAAATATATATTTTGTTGCTAACCATGTGCCAGGTACCCACCTCTATACTTTCAAAACTTACGGGTAAAGAATTCAGATGAAAGTATGGATATCCACACACATAGTTTATAAAAGGTAAGTTCAGGATACACCAAGGATATTGCTTTAAGCTGAAGGATTGATAAGCATCTGACAGTGAAGCAGTTGCTCGAAATATTGACACTCTGAGAGATGGAAAGGTTGGCACATGGAACGGTGAGTTAGCGCTGAGTGAGATTCTTGTCTGCTGTAACCTTACACACACTTTTATTCCTTCTGTTGTGTAGTTGCGGTCTTTACTTCTAATGTTTGCATAACGTCTATCTTATTTGAGTCCTGTAACATCTTGTAGGAATAAGTATTTATTGGGAATTTATTTATTTATTGGGAAACTAAGTCCGTGAAAATGTTTAGTAATTTTCTCCTAGGAAATTATGAATCATTACTAGTACCAAAGTTCAAGCCCAGTCAGTGTCTCTGGTCACTTTTCCCTTCCATCCTGCCAGTCACTGTACAAGCAACCCTGAAATCATGAATAGATCCTATTCCCACACTTTATTTTGAAATCTGAATTGAATTCCTACAGAAACAGTGCTACACATGGTGGTTAAATTCCTGTGGAGCTCAAGAAAGACAGTTTAACCCCTAATGTAAATGAATCATTGCAAGTTCACGAAACAGAATTCTGGGATGTGGAAACAAGAGACTTTCGATGACAGCCCTTCAAATGACGGGAGGTCTTTGCGTTTTTACCAAAGGTGCTTAGTGTGCTGTAATGAAGCTACAGTTGTCAGAATTGTGTGTAATATTTCAAAAGGCAGAGAGAAAAGACAGCCAGCGTGGGACAGAGAGCACCGGCAACCCAGCAGGCTTCCTAGAACCCACCATTGAGGTCCTTTGCCTCTCAGACACTTCTGATTTCCATAACTTACTTTTTCCTTTTACTTAAAATAATTTTGTAAAATATAACACAGAAGTAGCAAAGCTTTTGACATATAAATATATAACCCATAAATTGAAAACCACTGCAAATGCTCAAGGTTCAAGAAATAAAACATTGCCCACCTTCCAAAATGCACACGTGCCACCTCCTGCCACTTTTCACCTGGTACACCAAGAAACATAACATTCTGCTGACATTAAATTACTGCCCAGAAGGTCTTTATGTCTGTACTTACTTTCATATAAGCCTTTTCTCTAAGTTTCTCCCATTTGTTAAATGACACACAAATAGGTTCACCCATTTAACATTTTTAGGATTGCTCACTCCTGTCGCCCAATGTTATACTTATGATAACTGCTTCTGAACAATGACTTAGCCTACAGATTTTCACTGCAATGTAAATTTCACTGAGCAGGTTTATCTATCATAGCATCAAGGGTTTGGGGGCTCATGTTCAGTTTTTAACAAGGGAAAAAAATTCCGAAATGAAAATTCTCACTCTTGGCGTTCACACAGTCTCACTGGGTATACGCCAAGATGTGAAACTGCAGATCACAGCAAATATAGATGCTTAATTTTAATAGATGATGTTGAACTGCTTTCCAACGTTGTACCAATTTCATTCCCACAAGCAGTGGCAGTGCCTTAGAGCTCCAAGGCTTCACTGACAACAAGCTTTGGGAGTTGAATTTCATTTTAGCCACACTGATGAAAGTGCACTATAGCATTGTACCACTGTGGTTTTAGTCAGAATTTCCCTGATTACTGAGGAGGTTAAGCACATTTCATGGATTTGCCCTCCAGGTGGAGATCCTCTTTTAAAGGTATGACTTAAAATCTGTTGACCATTTAGGTGTTGTGTTATGTCTTTCACGCACTTGATTGGTTAGAGTTCATTGTATCCTGGGTATTCTTCTGTGGTATATGCTGAAAAGTCTTTTCCTTCCCTGGGGTTTGAATTTTACTTTCTTCTATTTTTGATAAATAGTTCTTTAATTCAATGTAGTTGAAATTTTCCAACTTTCCCTTAGGGTAGCAGAAACGTGTCTCTCTTCCATATGTACACAGAGTTTGTGATTTGATTAGAATTAGAGAGAGTTGACCTTTATCATGACTCTGAGTCTTTATTTTTTTTTTTAGCATTACTCATTTGAACTTTATTTTATTTTTAGAAAAATAAAAGCACAAAAACATATTAACACACAGACACAAATTAGCATAAAAAATAGTACAATCAAAACTGATCTACAGACGACTCTGAGTCTTTAGATGCCATGGCTCTTAGTATGTACAGGGCTTTAGTTTTTCTCAATAATTTTTAACATTTCCAGTGAGCAGGATTTTCACATATTTTATTAAATCTATTTTGATATAATATCAATTAATATATTTTTAAATTTTATACTTGGCATCTTTAAATAGTTTAATTAAATATGATTCCTACATCATAAACTACATATATTTAAAATGTACAACTTGGTGAGCACTGACACCAAGAAATATCTACACACCTAATAAACCATCACAAAGGGAAGAGTGAGTACACCCGTCACTCCCCAAAGCTTCTGGGCACCCTTTGGGAGCCCTCCTAACCCTTGCCCATGACCTCCTGACCCCAGTCACACATTAGTTTCTTTTTGAGCTGTATCTTAGTTTGCATTTTGTAGATTCTATTTGCCATCATTATTTTGAGATTTATCTATGTTGTTGTGTGTGTGCTAAAAGACCGTCATTTTTTTTTGTGAGACATATTCCATCACATAGTTATTTCATGATTCTTTATCTGCTTTCCGTTGATAGGATTTGAGTTGTTTTCAGTCTGAGAAGTATTACAAACAAAGCTACTCCAAGCATTTGTGTACAAGTCTGAATATGCTTTCACTTTTCATGTATAAATATCTGCAAGCAGAATGAGTGATATGCTAGGTACACACTAGGACTTTTTCAACATCATGCACTAGCTTCATGTGCTAGCGTTATTTTGTTACTTGAGTGAGTCTTTTTACCTTTACTCTACTAGAAATAACAGATGTAGGCTTATCTAACTGGGGTATTTTGTAAATCCCTAGTAGCAAATGATGTGTACTACAAGTTCATTTTCAATCTGTATTTCTTTTCTCCTGAGGTATATGTTCAAGTCATTGGCCCATTTTGTTTTGTCAAATGACTTGTTTTACTACTATTAAATTTTTATTGTTTGTTTGTTTTGTGGTACTGGGATTGAACTCAGGACCTTACGCTTGCCAGGCAGGCACTTGTGCTGATGAGCTATATCCCTAGCCTGTATTAAATTTTTAAAGCTTTTTCTTTACTTTGAATGCAAATCCTTTATCAGAGAAATGATTTAAAAATTCTTTCTTTCAAGCTGTTGCTTTTCCATTCTCTCAGTTTTTTTAGAAATACAGAAAGTTTTCATTTAGATGGATTACAGGGTATCTTTTATTTTCTTTTATGAATAATGTTTTGACATTGTAGCTAAACAATTTTGCCTAAGCCTGGGTTGCTATGAACTGACTTATATCAACCTAAAATGCACTTACATATATATAACTCTGTGCCTGTATTGTAATTAATGTTTTGTTTTTTTGTTTTGTTTTGTTTTGAGACAGGGTCTCACTCTATATCCCAGGCTGGCCTTGAACTCCTGGCAATCTTCCCGCCTCAGCCTCCCAAGTGTTGCCATTACTGGCATGTGCTACCACATTCCACCTTGGAGGTACCATAGTTAGTGTTAACTGAGATGGCAAGGGTAGGCCATGAACCAACAGGGTCAGTGTCCTCAAAAGGAGGGCCACCTGGGGCCTCTCTCTCTCTCCTCACCACCTGATATCACAGCAGGAAGGGAGCTCTCTACAGTCTCGAAAGAGTCCTCACTGGATGCCTCAATCTCGGACTTCCTTGTCTCCAAAACTGTAAGGAATAAACACTTTGGAGGCAAATATCCCCGCACCTGGCTTTGCATTTGGGGATGCTCCAAACAGTTTCATTCTATCTGCCGTTCTTTCCCTAAGTATCATACTGTCTAGATCGCAGCTATAGAATAAATCCTCATAGTATTTATCATTAGTCCTTCAATTTAGTCTTTCTTTTTTTTTTTTTTTTTTGTCTTTTTGAGACAGGGTCCCACTATGCAGTTCAGGCTGGCCTTAAGCTCACTTTGTAGCCCAGGCTGGTCTCAAACTCACAACAGTCCTCCTGCCTCAGCCTCCCGAGTGCTGGGATTACATGTGAGTACCACAGCAGCTAACTAATCCTTCCTTTTTTGACTATTCTAGCATTTCCATATAAATTGTAGAGTCAGCTAATCAATGTCTACCAAAACAGGGCTTTGATTAAGATAATGTTAAGCCCTTGGTAAATTTGCAGGGTACACATTTTATCAATACTGAAAAGTGTATACAGCATATTACTCTATTTATTTAGATCTTATTTCATTTCTTTTAGCAAAGCTTTGTAGCTTTCAGAATCCTGTTTCATAATTTTTATGTTTTCATAAATGGTATTTTAATTCAATTTCTAGTTTATCATTGCTATTATGTAACAATAAATTGATTTTTCTGTATTTATCTAACATCCTGTGTCTTCATTCAATTTATCAATTATTTCTGCTTCAACAGCATCCCACAAATTTTCATATCTTCCATTTTTAACTTATTTCAAAATGCTTTCATTTCCTTTTTTAGTTCTTATTTTACCCAAGATTATTTAGGAAAGTTTTCTTGGCTTCCAAATAATTGAGAATTTTCTAAAGCACTTTTTGTTGATTGTTCATTTAGGTGTATTGCAGTCAAAGGACACATTTTGAATGACTGCAATGCAATTACACTTTTCAAAATTTGTTTTGTTCCAGGAACATGGTTTTTCTGATAAATGTTTCATGCTCCCTAGAAAAGGACATGTGTTCTCTTGCTCTTTGGTGACGTTTTCCTAAAATGTTAGGGAGGTTAATTGAAAATGTGTCTATAAATATAAAGCAGATTGATTGATAGTGCTGTTAAAGTCTTCTATAATTTCACTGACATTCTGTCTACTTGTTTTATCAGTGATTGATACCTGAGAATAATTAAGAATTTATCTGTTTCTCTTGGCAGGTCTAATCTACCAGATTTTACCTTGTATAAGTTGGAAGTCAGCTGATTGGTGAGAAAAATGTTTAAAGTGTATGTTTCTTTATAAATTTGTAATTACAAAGCGATTCTCTAAGTCTTTATTCTTTACTCTACATTTGCTTTTCTGGTGTTAGTACAGTCACTCTAGCTTTCCTCTGCTTGGTGTTGGTAGTAAACGTTTCCTTCTGTTAGCTTATGTGTTGGTTAGGTTCTTACTCATCCAATTTGACAGTCTGCCTATTCATTGGCATTTTCCTATCATTATGGTGGATTAAGTCCCCTGTTTCTCTACTTATTTTCTATTTGTGTCAGCCATTCTTTGTTCCCCTCTGTTCTCTTTCTCTTTGTCTTCTTCAGGGTTAATCAAATACTTTCTAATTTTCCTCTTTTTTGCCTTTGGTGACTTATTAACTAAAAGA
The DNA here is from genome assembly GCA_004027595.1 of Dinomys branickii. Lineage (NCBI taxonomy): Eukaryota > Metazoa > Chordata > Mammalia > Rodentia > Dinomyidae > Dinomys > Dinomys branickii. The sequence goes on along the minus strand of PVLD010012045.1, from coordinate 47,366 downwards.
CCTTTATATTTCATTTTAGGAAATGCTCTATAGCTTACAGCGTACTTATTTAGCTTACTACAATCTAATTTCCATGTTCTACTATGGCATTTACAATATAGAAATATTATAAGTGTCCTTTCATTTTTTCCTTCTGTCCATTTTCACTGTTGTTGCTATTCTTTTATTTCTGTACAAGTTGTCAATTAAATAACACTATTTTTCATTAAATGCTCAATTATCTTTTACAGATATTTCAATAATAAGAAAGGTGTATTTAGCCCACCAATGACATGCCTGGTGCTCCTTACCTATGTGCGTAATGAGTGGGGCTGGGCAGACAGAGCCAGCATTTCAGAGGGTATCATTTTTCTTGCACTTACAGGACTACCTTTCACCTTCCCTGCAGAGCTAACAGTAATAAACTTCTACAAATTTGGCATGTGTGTCTGGAAAAAAGACTTAATCCTGTCTTTGATTTTAGAGTACATTTTTGCTGAGCATAATATTTAAATTTATAATTTTTTCTTTCAATAATTTGAACATGCTTTCACACAATCTTCTTTCTTGGATTGTGTCTAACAAGAAAACTGCCACTGTTCCTCTGTAAATAAATAATGTATTTTTCTTCCAACTTTAAGTTTTTTCATCATTACCAATGTTTTTGATCAAGCTGAACTGATATGACTTAATGCTGTTTTCTCCGTATTTCTTATAAGTAGGGTTTCTTCCACTTCTGGGAGTTCTAGGTTTACAGTTTTTCATCAAATTGGAAGATTTTTAGCCATTGTATGTCAAATGTTTTTCCTTCTCTTTCTGTCCCTTCTCCTCCATAGGAGACTGTAATTACTTGGATATTTAACTCTTATTATTTTCAGTACTGGGGGTTAAACAAGTCTTTCACACTGATCTGTATTGCCAGCCCATCTTAAAAATTGTTTTATTTTGAGACAGGGTGGGATAGTAAACATGTACCACTAGCCTCTTTTGATTTATCCCACTGATTATGGATCCTCTACTGATTAGTTCAGGATTTAATTTCTGTATTCCACTCATTATAGTTTCTATTGCTATATTTTCAGGTTTTCCTAAATACATTCTCTTTTTCTCTTATTGCTGAGACAAAATACCCAACACCCAAAATGAAGAAGGAAAGGTTTATTTAGCTTACAGTTTGTGAAGGTCTCAGTCCATATTTGGCTGGCTTGGAGGCAGAATGACACATGGCAGAGGGCAAAATGTTCAGGGCAGCAGAGCACAGCAAAAACAACTAGAAAAAGGGAGGAGTGGCTGCAAGCAGCCTCCTTTTCTCCCATACATTGTAAACAGGCTACCCCCACCCAGGGGGCATGTAGCTATCACACAGTCTCCATGCCTGCCCCTTCCACAGGTTCAGGATGTGTACAAATTAAGCACCTTGGCTTCCTGCTGAGTCATTCAGCCAAACCTCTAGACTCCCCAGGTTGACACAATGTATAAACCATAACAATCCACCCCTTGTCAACTTGGCAACCAGACACATTTCTTTAAAGCAGTAAACCAGTTTCCAGATACAAAGACATTATATTACATTAGAACCATAACATTTTGCACTAGTACAAATGAAAATTAAACACTTTCAACATTTAAAGGCGTAAAATAAACATTACCATTCCAAAAGGCACCAACAATGGAATATGGAGCATTGGGACAAAAGCAAGTCCAAAATCCAGCAGGACTAGCATTGTGTTCTGTAATTCCACATCCACCATGTGAAGCAACTTGTGGTATGTCGTGAGCTCCAAAGACCATGCATGAGTCCACCCCTATGGCACTTCTGGTGGTTACAGCCTTCATAGCTTCTCTCTTAGGCCTGCTTGCTCCCTCCTTGCAGCTTTCCTCAGATGACCCACAGTCCTGTCTTTTCTAAACTTCTGAGGTCTCCCAGGCACCTTTTGCTTCACACTCACAGCTTCACACACTGCCCTCTCAGCGGCACACTGCCTGGCCTCCCAGGCCTTCTGAAATCAGGGTGAAAGCCTCTTTTACCTCAGAACTCTTGCATTCACAATGCACCTAAAGCCAGGGCCACGTGGATGATGCCAAGGTGTGCTGCCACCTGGAGCACTAGCCAAATTTTCCTCTTCCTTGGCCTTAGGGATCGAGTGTCTGGATTGCTGGGCACACTGAATCCAATGCTGAGGAACAAATTCTCTATGCCACCTCCATTCTGGAACCTAGCATGGCTGCTGCCACCATTCTGGAACATGGCACTCTGTGGCTTCCTCCTCAAGGCAAGGTCTCTCACCTTTACAGTTGTGAGGCTGCAAAGGGTGGAGACTTGCTGCTTGTGATGCCCTCAGGCCATCTTTTCCATTCTCTTGTTCCTTCATAGCAATAGAGATCCCCTCAGCCTTATCTTTGCAGTCCAGTTTTACTGGAGCTCCCTTTCTGGCCAAACTCACAACACTTTAAATTATCCTGCTTGACTCTTTGCTTTGGATTCTCAATATAAATATGGCTAAAAGCCCCCAACAATAGCCATGCCACTTCCTCAACATTTCACTGCCTTGAAATTTCTCTTGCCAGATTAATCAGTTTGCTGCCGCCCTTAATCTCAGTCTTAGGCAAAGTCTCTGGACACATGCAAAATGCAGACAAACTTTCACCCAAGCCATAACACACATCATCTGGAGTCCAACAACCAATGTAGTCCTTCCCAACAGAAACCTCCTGAACCTGGTCTTCACTGGCAGGATTTCTATCAGCCTTCTGGTCTTCTCAGCTCTGACCAGAATCTACCAGACAGAACAGCCTAAGGTGTTCTAGCACATCTCTTCTAGGTAACATCTCTGAACCTTTCCAAACTCTTCCCACAAGCCATTTCCAAAGGCTCTTGAACCACATGATCAGGTATAGTCACAGCAATGACCCCACTCCTGGTACCAAATTATGTCTTGGTTACTTTTCTCTCATTGCTGAGACAAAATACCCAACACCCAAAAAGAAGGAGGGAAAGGTTTATTTAGCTTACAGTTTGTGGAGATCTCAGTCCATATTTGGCTGGCTCGGAAGCAGAGTGGCACATGGCAGAGGGCAAACTGTTCAGGGCAGCAGAGCACAGCAAAAACAACCAGAAAAAGGGAGGAGTGGCTGCAAGCAGCCTCCTTCCTTCCCTTATATTGTAAAACTGCCTACCGCCACCCAGGGGGCCTGTAGCTCTCACACAGTCTCCATGTCCTCCTCTTCCACAGGTTCAGGATGTGTACAAATTAAGCACCTTGGCTTCCTGCTGAGTCACTCAGCCAAACCTCTAGACTCCCCAAGTTGACACAATGTATAAACCGGAACACCATCTTCTGGTGGTTACGTTAGGAATTCTACTGTGCATGGTTGACTTACCAGAGTCTAATATAATTGGCATTCTTCACAGTTCTCTAGGACAATGCAGTTACCTTAAAACATTTTAACCCTATCACCTTCCCAATTCCTATGACATGGTCATCATGTATTTTATTCCTGTATATTTTAACACTCACAAGATGTCATCATGATTTTAATCACCCAATACTGGATATATCCTACTAAGATCTGTTAAGTTAAAAAAAACTCCTTCCTCCTTGATTTCTGACCTGCATTCTATTCTCGAGTTATTCTGAGAAAAACCTTTCATTTCCATTACTACTCTATGAAAGATAATGAATTATTTCCATTTTGTCTGAAAGTATGAATTTTCTTAGAGATATTTTCACTGGGTACAGTGAATCTAGGATTCTTTTCCCCAAGCGCTCTAACGATACAACTATATTGTCTTTGGATAACCTTTTTTTTTTTTTTTTTTTGCTATTGAGAACTGAGTTGTCTGTCTAATTGTTATTTGTTAAGATCAACTCTTTTTATCCTTCCCCAGACCGCTGGCTGTGAAGTTTTGTGTGGCAGACTTAAGTGTGGTTTTGCTTTTAGTTATCCTGCTTGGGAGTTCAGAGGGGCTCATAAGCCATAATCCTTTTTACCTTTTATTGGTTTATTTGGCTGTATCTTATCCACTATTTAACATAAATTTAATTTATTACTAAAACCATGTACATACATTTTCAATGACTTTATTTTAATTCTTGAGTTTTCATTTGCATTCTTATTACATTTTTCAATAATCCAATAAAGTTCTAAATTACCTTTTATTTATTTTTATGAACATAGAAGTAGAGCTCTTGTAATATTTGTGTAGTATTTTGATTATCCCAGTGTCTGGAGCTCCTGTGGGCCTGCTTCAGTTACCTGATATTTCTGTGTGTTTCCCTTCATGTAGTAGGGCTTCCTCATCCTCCCATCATTCTGGAAGTAATGTAAAGTCAAGCTGGAGGTTCCCTTCCTCCAGAAATGGCCTGTGTACTTCAGTCAGCAAGGTACCTGGGAGTACTAACGCTGCAGAAATCCTCACGCAGGAGTCATGTGCCACAGGTAAGGACCTGCACAGCAGGGCCCACTGCTGCCTCATCCACACGCCAGAATGTGGGCCTCCAAGTGGCCCACAGGCATCAGTGGCTCACGGGTGAGCCCTGCTCATTAATATCTGTTGTTTTAGCCACTCAAGGTTGTCCAAAGCAAATCCCCTCTTCATATGTGGGAGGGAGAAAATACCCAAAATATTGGAGCTGTTATCTTAGCCTCCAGCCTCCCCCACACCCTGGAACACTGACTCATTTCCAACTGGTCAATATCTAGTAGGGTCAGGTGGTCTTTCAGAAATATTTGGCTGGTTTGGGTTATTTAATTAGTAATTGCCAGGAGAAGGAGCCTTTCCCGCCTGCCTCCATATTTGGCAGTCGCTTCAATGGCACCAGGGATTGAGAACATTGACAGACTGAGTTTCCAGCTGCTGGTGACCAAGAGCAGGAAAGTAAAAGTCTTCTGTAAGTTGGAATATATATTGAATCCTTAGACAACTCTTTCATCCTTAATTTAAATACAGTAAATAAAATCCAGTTCAAAGTTGATCTCTCTGTACCCCCATTCACTCCTTTGAGAAACTTATTTGGCCCCTACCTAATCACTTACATAGTAACTAACTGTTTTGAGTTTAAATTCTCACTCTTTGAGAAATGGGCAAGGCACACTAAAGAAGAGATTATCCCTAATAATTTTTTTTCTTCTGATATTTAAGGCTGTTATGTTATTAAAATGATAAGAGCTTAATAAAATATTAGCTATGTGAGAGTTGAACACTCCCTTGGTACTCAAGGGCCATAAACTTATTTTGTTAACACTTAAGATCTTCATGGTCTTCTCCTGTCATCTCTCCAGCTCTGTGTTCCCTAGTGGGCAACATGGAAAATTTCTGCTCACAGCCTACCAGAACATCATGCTGTCTGCCTGGCCCACTTCATTCTCTCACACTGCCATAGCAGATCTTCATCAATTTTATTTCCTCTCCCTTGAATGGCTCTTCTGTCTTATGCCCCTTTCCACTCTATCCAATAGCTGCTAGTTCATACTTAGCCATGAGAACTGAGTTTAGTAGTCACCTCCTCTGGGAAGCCTTCCCCGAGTACCCCGGATGAGAGTGCACAACTGTTCTAATGTTCATTCTGACTCAGCCCAGGACTTTGCCTCCAGGAGTGCATCACAATCATCTCTTTATTTGTGTGTCTCTCACACTTTGCTGTTAGTTTCTTAAGAGATTTATTAATTCATTTCTCACCTACTTATTGTTTCTCAGCTACTAAGCTCTCAATAATTACCGACCAAGTGACAAAATAGAATAGAGACAATGAATGAATTACAGCTAAAATAATAATCAAAGTTTGAAAATTATTCAATTGGCAAGATGTAAAAATATGAAGATGAGTATTTTTAGAAGATATTGTCCAACCTCAATTAATTATCATAAAAAAGCCATGCACCTCAGAGGAAAAATAAACCCTTAAAAAGAAAAGAGGTAAATATGGTGTCCACCTTTAAAAGAAGGAAAAAATATTCACCAGCCTGAAACACAGTGCCTGGGAAATCACTAAGATAAATCATCAAAATGATCAATTTGCAATCACCCAGAAGAGCGTAACAGACTGGGTAGCAACCAACATGGCTTTTAGAGGAACAAACCATGCCAGACCAATTTAATTTCCTTCTATGATGGAGTGACAGGTCTTGTAGATAAAAAGGATGCAATAGATGTAATCTCTCCAGACTTCTGTAAGTCTTTGATTCTGCCCTACCTGACACTCTCATCAACAAACTGGGGAGATCTAATCTAAGCCACACAGCTATTCAGAGGATGTGCAGCCACTGGACAGAGGCAGCCACAGAGTGGCTGTCAGTGGCTGAGCATTAACCCAGGAGGACGTTGCTGGCAATAGTTTTGTCAAGCGGCCTCCGCTCATTTAATATTGTGCAGGCAAATGAAAGTTGAAAGTACAAGTGTAGGCACTGATGCAATAAAGGACATGTCTGTACAGGAAGAGGTACAAATATATTTGCAGTCAGAGGGGTATTTCTGCTCAGAATTATCTTTCAGAAAACAATTGGGCCAGTAAACAAATGTTTAGAGAGAAACCTGTTTTCATACTTAAGGGATTGCTTCACCTAAAGACATCAACCCTAAGTCTGTAACGGCGCCTTTGGAAGCGCTGTATCACATCAGCAGCACCGGCGCTGCTGCACTGTTTTCCCAAGTGAAATCTTGCTAACCCACCCTGCCATCTGCCTCTATCATCCATTTATTCTGTGTCACCCCCACCTCCTGCCACACTTTTCCCAGCTTCCTCAGCCGCCCCGATGACCGTCGCAGCCCTTTCTGCCCCCTTCCTGCTGAGTCTCATCGCAGTAGCTTTCTCTCTTAACACCTGACCACCCGCTCTTGTCCATTGTCTTCTTCCCCTGCTCAGTATCTGGATGGCACAGGCAGATGAGAGCGAATAGGTGGAAACTCAAGTAACAAAGATGTTACAGAATGAAGTTGAGTGATGAGATGGACAGGCAATCATTTGAGTCACCTGGCACTGTACACAAAAGGCTCACTCTGTGGGCTTGGCATGGTGACTAGAAAATGATGGGGGACAGAGTGGACTTATTGGAAGAGCCCTGAAAAGGTGAACAGAAAGAGAACAGACAAGGTTGTCCATCAAGATGATGGCCCAAAGTACAAGGCACCAGACCAGCTGTATGGTAGAGCAGACACTTAATTTGAAATCATAAGATCTGCCATTTAGTAGCTCTTTGATTTAGGGAAACTCATTTAAGTTTCCTGAGTCTGATTTGTCAACTGTAAAATAGGTTATTACTAAGCCACACATAAGAATCAGATTAAGTAACACGTCTGAAAGCACTGTCGCTGTGAAGTCGTACACAGCCATTAAATGACACTACTATTATTTAAGATGACTATCCTGTAGGAGTCCAGGAAGGCCTCTCAGCAGCTGTACTGCTGTGATGTTTATGCAAACTTGCGGCCTAGAGATAAAGAGCAGTCTGCTCCACTCTCTAGGGAAGAATCTTAACTCTAAAACAGCCAATTAGATTAAATGTCCCTTCTGGAAAGGACCAACTAACAACTAAATGGAATTTGCATTTTATTAAAAAAAAAAAAAAAGTCAACTCATTTAAGAAAAAGCCAGAATTTATTCCTAGTACTTTTTCTTCACTAAAATATCTGAGCTAGGCTTGTACCGCAAATACCTCAGGGAGAAACAGACCCAGGAGGCAGACTACAAAACAGAGGTTTTATTTAGAAAGTACAAATCCAAAATATTTCTAAAGCACTTTTTTCTAGACATGTGATATTTCTTCTATTTCCATATCTCAAGCCAAGAGTGGTGGTGCACACCTGTAATCCCAGGAGTGTGGGAGGCTGAGGCAGGAGGATGGCAAGTTTGAGTCCAGCCTGGGCAATGTACCAAATTAGCAAGGCTTTTTCTCAGAATAAAAGAGTTTTTGAAAGGGCTGAGGCTTTTACTCAGTTTGAGGGTCTTCAGTGTTACAGTTCCCAGCACTACAATCCCCAGTACCACAGGAAAAAAAAAGAGAAAGAAATCAATATTTCCCATAGCAGAAGAACAGAAAAATGGGGCAATTCCTTCATTTCTTAGTTTGTTTTGCACATGCACATCCTAGTGGGTATTCACAACAATAACAGGTGCAGGCGCACTGATTTGCAGGTTGAAGGCTTTTCCCATATACTTTATCTTCTTGGATTCACCCTGTGCCTGACACACAAGTACAGATCATATTATTGCTCCCATTTCACAGATGAGGAAACTATGGTCATCTATACTTGGTCCCTTAAATGAATATTGGTTGAACTGGTACCTAAAGTAAGACCTTTGTTATCTAGGAAAGGACTCCACCACAATATTCTTTACTGCTGTTGATCAGTTTAAAAACAAGTTCTTGATAAAGGCTATATCCCTCTCGTGAGACACCTTGTAAAGTCTGGAGGTTCATTTATAATGAAATGGATACTCATATGTTCTTCATAATGTACACTTGAGGGTGTGGAAAAGGTGATTTTATGCCAATTAGATGACTCAAGAAGCTGTTGTTAGTGAAACTGAGCAAATGAGCTCTGAAGACGGTGAGAGGTGGGGTCGGAGCCAATGCTGGAGGCTGAAGAGGCGGACGAGCAAAGGCTGTAACTTGAAATTGTTAGCTCAGAATTAACCGACTTCAGAGGAAGAGTTACACTTGAAGTCATGAAATACAGCAACAGTTTTATTCAAAGCAGATCTCTCAGTGCACTGCTTCACTCAGATCTGTTCTCAGACCGAATCAATTCTGTGTAACTGTGACCAACGGCAAAATGTTCCTGCCATTCTGCCATTGCTGCTCCAAGGAGAACTGAGATTTTAAAAGGTAGATTAAGGGCTGAGGATGCAGTTCAGTGGTACAGCCCTTGCATAAGCTTCCTGAGGTCCTGAGTTCAATCTACGGCACCATTAAATAAAAAGAAAGAAAAGAAAAGAAGAGAAACAACAAGTTCCTACAGTAGAATAGAGAGGATTCCATTTTTAAATTTATTAATTATGCATTATTGACTGCTAGTAGTGCGTAAAGGACAGACATAAACTCCAGTTGAGTGCACAGAGAAATTTCAACAGACCTACATAAGGGTTTTCTTTTTAAACTTAGTGTATAAAAGAAGGAAGAAACTCTTTTACTTTGTATTTTTACTGTTTGGACACGAAGCCTCGTGAAGTCACTGAGTTGCCCAGTCTGAGCTCCGGTCTGTGCGCTTCCTGCCTCACCCTCCGGGTTGCTGTGACAGCAGGCCCGCGCCACCACAGCCCGCTCCCACGGTATTTCACACACCTGCAAATTTGCATTCCAGTGTCCCGTTCCCACAACTGTGCACCGCCCTTCCCACACGCCTGCAATGGGACATTCTGAGGAAGTTCAGGCCACCTCCTGATCCCGAAGGTAAGTCACTGGCTGGGCCCGAACACAAAAAATGGTGGTCAGGAAGGAGGCCACAAAGATGTGGTGTGAAAGAAAACATAAGTGGAATCCGATGGGGGTGGATATTAGTGCTAGACAAAGAGAAGATGCAGCTGACCCGGCACTAGTCAGAAAGGAGAAAATACTACTAATACTTTAAAAATGAAAGCAGATAACCAGGGTGCTTCATGATCCCGAGAACAAGGCAGACACCCTAAAAGCGCTAATTCTCCGTGTGCCGGTGCCACGTTCTCATTCAGTCTCCACCAAAATCCCGTATTGGCCCTGCTTTAATCATGAGTGAAAAGAGGCCCAGGGAGATCACACAGCTGACTCAGGGACAGGGTCACAAGACAGAGCCAACCCTAAGAAAAAGGAGCAGAAAAGTAACAGCTAACATTTACCGGAAGCGACGCTGGGCTGAGCGTTGTTCCAAACACTACACGCACTGCCTGCATAGGTGCTTGGCCATCTCCACAAAGAAACCGCTGTTTCATCAAGGAGGAAACTGAGGCACAAAACATCTGAGTTGTCCACAGCCTCCCAGCCAGTCAATGGGTGACCCAGGAATCAAACTGTCTCGGAAATCTCCAGGCTCTTAAAATAATTTTACCAATAAAACCAACCTCACAGGGTTGAGGTAGGAAGCAACGTGAGTTGATACTTGCAAAATGCTGAAACTGTGTCTGGAATATAATAAGCATTTAACAAACATTTACTATTGTATTACCATCAATAATATACTCTGAGACTTCTTGAAATGTAGGACATGGAGCCGGTGAACAATCAGTGTTGTAGAAAAGTTGGTTAAAACAGAGGAGGTAACAACTGTTCAAATGGGAAATTTCTCAAAGAGAACTCAAGGTGGATTTGAGCTCGTAAGAGTGTGGCTACTCGTGGACATCCATGCAGGATTCTGGAGCATAAAAGAAGAGCAGGCCGGAGGACAATAAACCAGGGTTTACCTGCGACAGAGGCAGGAGAAAGAAGTCCATCCCAGAGGAACAGCCACTTGAGTGTGTGTGTGGTGGGGGAGTGTGGCCCCGCAGCACATTCCCAAGTCAGACTCCTGTCTTCATGATTCCCAGTGCTTTCATCTTGCCCTCTGAGTTTCCACACCAAAGGAAAGCAAAAGGCCTGAATGTATTTCATCCCCTAATACTAATGAAAAGGAAAATGCAAGCCCTCCAGTACACAAAACCTCAAGGATGGGCAAAGACATCAAATCAGTGTGTGCTCACCCAGCTGGCCTCCAGTCCAAGTTCACAAACTTCTTACTCTATGGGAAGTGATTTATCTTTCCTTTTGAATAATCAGTTTGGTATCCCTGGTCTGGACTTTTGCAAGTTGAAGGGTGGTTGATCCTCAGCTTCAGTGTCAGAAAGCAGAGAATTCCCTTTGATCTTCTGCCCTCCCTCTGTTGTCAAAGATGAACCCCTGTTGACAGCAAGGTCGGCTTTGTGTGCTTGCAACCTGTGCAAGCACAGCAGACCTCGGGTGCAGAAGGACCCTGACGTTGATTTAGTGTTCTGCCAGGGCTGTCTTGAAACTCTTAACAATTTTATCTTTGAACTGATACTTTGTAAGTGACATCCAATGAGACCATGTCAAATATGTGTGAGCAGAGAATATGCACACAGTATTGCTTTCTTATCTTTCCCATCAGCACATTCACATACACAGTCTGCAAAGACCCATGAGGCATGGGAATTCAGAGAGACTCAGGAACACAAGACCAATGTGTGGTGCTGGTAGAAGGCACATGTATTTAAAAGGGAAATAAAACCAATTGGATTAGGGTTGGCGATATTCTGTAGCATGTGCAAGGCCCCAGGTTTGATCCCCAGCCATGCAGAAAATAAAATAAAAATTGAGTTAGTTCTGTGCAACATCTCCACTCTCCTATTATGAATAAACCACATGTGCACATGTAAGCTGTAGGTCATTTGTTGTGTGATTACGGTGACTTTGCATACTAAATGGCAATTTTAAACGTTCTCATATTGTTAATGTGAACTGCCATGGCACCACATAAACATTGTGCTAATAGTTACAATTGTCAAGTTTTCCTTTACTTGCCTAGAATGACTTTAAAGAGAAATTAAAAAGAAACCTACCATGATCAGTTAAGAGAGAGCCAAGGGAAGAAAGGGAAAAGCTTTACATGTGAGGGCATTTAACAGCACTTTTTCCTGATTTTCTGCACAACAGGACAACTTCAAAACTTCTGCTTTTCTTTTGCACTGGCTCTAAAACTTATGTAGGCAGCCTTGGGTGACAGGTTCCAGGTGCTGGAGAGCACAGTGTTTCTCCACTGGGCTCACCGCCATGGGCCTCCAGTCACTGCTTAGGCAGGGAGCTGCTGGAGTATAAAGGGCGACCTCCCGCTGTGCTTGGGCTACTGCTCTCTCTTACCCACCTGTTGCCTCCTTTCTTGCTCCCCTTTGTCTTCAGGGCCCGCACTAGGACAGTGCTTACTTCCTGCCAGTTTCACTTTGTGCTTTCTCCTTCTTATTGGACCACTGAGCTCCTGCATGAGGAGGACAAAGATGCTGTTATGCAGACCCTGAAAGAAGGCCGATGCAGGCAACCATTCCTCACAACCTAAACAGCATCCACTCATCTGATGCCACCTTCGACCAACTCTAATTTACCTCTCCACACATCCCATAAAACCCTTTCTCCTCTCATCCTTAGTCGTCTGTTGTCTTTCAGTATCCTATAGAACTAAAACAAGAGGTGTGCCCTAGTTACCAACAGCAAATGCCTTCTTGCTTCTCATGGCAAGATTTAGTCAATCCGTGCCGCCTATTTCAGAGTAAAATGGAAATCATAGCAGATAGCATGGCATATCAAAGACTCAGTATGCTTCCCAGCTTGGCTTCTAGCAAATGCCTCTAGTCAAATCACTCAAATTGTCTGAGCCTCAGTTTCCTCATATTATTAAACGGATGTGATATCAGTACACTTGCTAATGGAGATACATGTGCCATTTCTGTAAAATCTACCATAAAATTCTTTTTTTCATTCTTTTTTGTTTTTAAAAGTAAAAGAACAAAAACATATTAACAGACAACCATTTATAAAATAGAATAGGAACAATACAAGCAATACTGACTTACAGACAAGGTGACAGGGAATTAACAATGGTTGTATTACATACTGATAACTTCAAAGTGGTTACTCAGGAAAACAAGTTAGACATGCAAGATTGATCAAATAATTAACCATTAACTATTCCTTTCAATAAAGTGATAGAAGTCAGTAGTACAATGATGCTAGCTATCCTGGATATGCATATACACATAATTTTCCCCTTTCTTCCTTACTCTTTTCCCTCATTCTAGTTACTCTTTACTTTTGAGCAGTTTCCTTTCATTTCACAATGTTTATCATGCCTCCTAATTTTTATACACTCTTTCAGGTTCTTATACTAGTGAGACAATATGTTGTTTACACATGCAGGCCTGGTTTATTTCACTTATGAGTATGGCCTCTAGTTGTGACCATTTACCTATAAAAACCTTGTTTATCTTTCTTTGTATACCTGAATAATATTCCATTATATAAAAGTACCACAATTTTTTTTATCCAGTCCTCAGTGGATATACATTTAGGTTGCTTCCACAATTTAGCTATTACAAGTCGCACTCCTATATACATGGGTGCACATATATTGCTGTGATATGATGTTTTCAGATCTTCTGGGAAAATACCCAGAAGGAGTATAGTTGGGTTGAACGGGACCACTACACCTAGTTTGGTGAGGAATCTCCAAACTGATTTCACCAGTGGTTTCACCAGTCCAGCAGTGGAGAAGAGTTCCTATTTCTCCACAACATTGCCAGAATTTGTTATTGGTTGATTTCTTAATGATAGCCATTCTTACTGGGGTAAGATGAAATCTCAACATTGTTTTAATTTGCATTTCTCAAATGACTAATGATGTTGAACATTTTCTCATGTATTTATTTGCCATTTGTATTTCTTCATTTGAAAAATGTGTATTCATCTCAGATGCCCATTTTTGGATTGGGTCTTTGAATTTTAGGGGCATGATGTTTTTTAATTCTTGATATGTTATAGATAGAAGACCTTTATCTGAGGGACATCCAGCTAAAATTTTTTCCCAGTTTGTGCGTTTTCTTTTTACTCTGCTGGTGCTTTCTTTAGATATACAAAAACTTTGCAGTAAGTTGAGATCCCAGTTGTTGATTCTTTGAAGTATTTCCCCGTGTGGTTTGGTTTTTGTTCATGAACTCTCTGCTACCCCTATGTCTTCCAAATTTTTTATCTACTTTGTCTTCCAATAGATTTAGTGTTTCTGTTTAATATTGAGATCTGTGATCCATTTTGACTTGAGTTTGGTGCATGGTGGTAGACTTGGGTCTATTTTCAGTCTTCAGCAAGTGGCAAGACAATTTTTCCATCGCCATTTATTAAAAAGGCTATCTTCTTTTCAGTGAGTTTGTTAGGTCCCTTTTTCAAAGATTAAGTGGTTGAGTGTGTTGGTGGTTGTTGCTATTTCTTCCAATCTGTTCCATTGATACTGAGGTCTGTTTTTTAGCCTGTAGCAGGTTGACTTTATTACAGTAGCTTTGTAGTATAATTTCATGTCAGGGATTGTGATTCCACCTGACTTGTCTTTGTTGCCCAGGATTGCTTTTGCTATTCTGGGTCTCTTTTGATTCCAGATGAATTTAAGGAATATTTTCTCTAGATCTGTGAGGTATGCTAATGATATTTTAGTGGGAATTGTACTGAATCTGTACAACAATTTTGGTAGTATCGCAATTTTCAAAATGTTGATTTTTCCTATCCATGAGCAAGGGATGCATTTCCATTTACTGAAATCCTCTGCTCTTTTCTCAGAGTACTGTAGTTTTTGTTGAATAGATCTTTTACTTCTCTTGTTAGATTGATTCCTAAATATTTCAATTTCTTGGATGCTATTGTGAAAGGTATGGTTTCCTTAATTTCTCTGTCAGTCTGTTTGTTGTTTGTGTACAGGAATGCCATTGATTTTTGGGTGTTGACTTTGTATCCAGCTACTCTGCTGAATTTCTCAATTTGTTGAAGGAGCCTTCTTGTGGAGTTTTTGGGGTCTTCCATGTAAAGTATCATGTCATCTGCAAATAGTGATAATTTTAATTTTTCCTTTCCTATTCTTATTCCTTTTATTTCTCTCTCTTGTCTAATTCCTCTGGCTAATGCTTTGAGAACTATGCTGAATAGGGGTGGTGACAGTGGACATCCTTGTCTTTTTCCTGACTTTAAACTGAAAGCTTTTAGTTTTTGTCCTTTTTGTATGATGTTGCCTGTTGGTTTGTCATAGATGGCTTTGATCACATTGAGGTAAAGATCATCTGTTCCTATTTTCTGTAGGATTGTTATCATGAATGCATGTTGGACTGTGTCAAAAGCTTTTTCTGCATCTATTGAGATGATCATGTAGTTTTATCTTTGGCTTTATTGATATGACATATAATATCTATTGATTTGCAAATATTGAACCATCTCTGCATTCCTGGAATGAATGCAACTTAGTCATGGTGTATTATTTTCTTTATGATTTGCTGCATTCTATTTGCTAGTATTTTATTGAGCATCTTTGTACCTATGTTCATTAAGGAGATTGGTCTGTAGTTTTCTTTCTTGGTTGAGTCTTTCTCAGGTTTTGTTATCAGTACAATATTTGCCCCCAGAAATGAGTTAGGGAGAATTGCTTCCTTTCCAATTTCATTGAAGAGTTTGAGGAGTGTTAACATTAAACCTTCTCTGATTTTTTTATAGAATTCTGTTGTGAATCCATCAGGGCCTGAGCTTTTCTTTGTCAGTAAGTTTTTAATCACATTTTCAATCTTATTAACTGATATTGGGTTGTTTAGGATTTTTATATCTTCCTGATTCAATTTGAGTAATTTGTACATATCTAGGAATCTGTCCATTTTTTCTGAGTTTTCAATCCTATGGGAGTAAAGATTTTCAAAGTAGATGTTAATGATCTTTTGAATTTCTGTAGGATCTGTCTGTAGTGATTTCATCCTTTTCATTCCTTATTGCATGAATTTGAGTTCTTTCTTTTTTTTTATAAGGTTACCTACAGGTTTATCAATTTTATTTATTCTTTCAATGAACCAGCTGTTTGATTCATTAATTTTTTATAGTGTTTTCATCTCAATTGCATTAATTTCTGCTCGCTATAATCTCCTCCCTTCTTTGGGCTTTGGGCTTGACTTATTCTTCTTTTTCTAAAAGTTTGAGGTGCAGCAGTAGGCTATTTATTTGTTCCTTTTGTTTTCCTTATGTGTGAGTTCACCACTATAAATTTCCCTCTGAGGACTGCTTTCATTGCATCCCACAGATTCTGGTAAGTTGTATTTGCATTCTTGGTTGTTTGTAGGTATTTTTTTATTTCTTCTTTCATTTCTTCTGTAACCCATTGGTTATTCAGGAGGTTAGTATTTAATTTCCAAATGTTTATGGAGTTTTTGGAGTTTCTTTTGTCATTTATTTCCAATTTCATTGCATTGTGGTCAGATAATACGTGTGGGATCATTTCAGTTCTTTTGCATTTAGGTAGGTATGCTCTATGGGCTATAATGTATTCTATTTTAGAGAAAGTCCCATGTGCAGCTGAGAAGAATGTGTATTCTGATGTTGTGGGGTGGAACACTCTGTATACATCTACTAAGTCCATTTGTTCGCAGCTTTGGTTCAGATCTTTATTTCTTTGCTGATTTTTTTGTCTAGTTGACCTATCTCTGTGTCAAAGGGGTGTTGAGGTCCCCTACTACAACAGTGCTATTATTTATTTTCTCATGTCTGTTAAGATTTGTCTTACATAGTTTAGTGCTCCAATATTTGATGCATACATGTTTATGATTGTTATCTCTTCCTCTTGTAGTTTTCCCCTAACTAGTATGTAGTGAACTTCTTTATCTCTTTTGATTATTCTCAGTTTGAAGTTTACATTGTCTGCAAACATAATAGCTACTCCTGCTTTTTTCTGAGTTTCTGTTGCATGGGCAGTTGTTTTCCCTCCTTTGACTTTCAGTGTATAGATTTCCTTTTGTGTAAAGTACATTTCCTAAATACAGTATATTGTTGGATTTTGTTTCTTAATCCACTCTGCCAGTCTGTTTCTTTTAACTGGAGAACTGAGGCCATTTACATGAATGATTATAACATATATGTTGGCTTATCTTTGTCATATTATTTACTTGCTATTGAATTCCTACTTTTGCTATCTGTTCAATTACTTGTTCTGCTTGAGGGTTCTTTCTATTGTTGTTCTTGAGATTGTGTTCTCTTTTTTTTCTGTCTAGAATATCTTTTAGTACTCTTTGTAAGGATGGTTTGGCACTCATGAACTTCCTTTGTTGTTCTCTTTCATGGAAATATTTCATTTCTCCATTAAATTTGTGGGATAGTTTTGCAGGATACATCAATCTGGATATGAAGCTGTTTTGTCTTAGAACCTGTAATACTTCACTCCAAGCTCTTCTTGATTGGAGGGTTTGTGTTGAGAAGTCTGCTGTGATTCTGAAGGGCTTTCCTTTATAGGTGATCTGTTTCTTTTCTCTAGCAGCTTTTAACATTCTGTTCTTTTGTTGGATATCTGGGATCTTGACTATTATATGCCTGCGTGTGGTTTTATTTTGGTTATGGCTAGTTGGAGTTCTATATGCCTCATTGAACTGTAATATCAGAATCTTCTTCCATGCTTGGGAAATTTTCTGCTATTATTTCTACAAATATTCTTTTATGTCATTTATGTTGCCTCCTGCTGTTTCATTCACTACTATTAGTCTTACATTATTTCTCTTTGCCTCATTTTGCAGCTGTTGAATTGATTTTTCCTGGATCCTGGTCTATTTTAAGAGATCTTTCCCTTCACAATCATTAGTTGCCATACTATCTTCAATATCTGAGATTCTATCTTCAGCTTCATTCAAGCAATTTTGCCAGCTTTCAATGGAAGTTTTGATTTCCTGGATATTGCTTTGAATCTGTTTCATGCATTCTAGTTCTGTCCTGTATTGTACATTTAATGTTTCCATCATTTTCCTATGCTCATCTTTTATATATAGATAGATATAAATATATAGATATATAGATATATGTCTTCTTTAGATGTGCTGAGCAGTTCTTTCATTGTTGATGTCATTTCTTTTTTTACTTGGGCAATTATTTCTGATCTGATTTCTTCTATGGCCTGATGGGTGTTGTTTCTTTACTTCCGATACTATCTATTCAGAGATTTCAGGTATGTGGCTTCCAAGTTCTCCTATGTCATTGTCTCCTGAACTTGTTCTGGGTGGAGTTGAGTTCTGAAGCTGCATTTTGCTCCAACATTTTGTCATTTTGGATGTCAGATGGAGAGTGTTGAGCCACAAACTAGCAAGACAGCTAAAAGGTCTCTAGGGATCTTAGTTTAGCTGGCTATCAGACTTATCCCAAGACGGTAGAGAGCAGAGGACCACTGGGTCCAGGATCCCCAGGCAATTGGTGGGTTGCAAGGCTCAGACCACAACTGTGATGGTGGGGGAATGCTGCCCTTCACTACCAGGGTCTCCAGGCCGTGGATGGAAAGCGTGTGGACCTCAGCCATGAACCCAGTAGTGGCCAGACAGGGGCCACTGCTCTGAGATCTTCAGGTAGCTGGTCAAGGGAGGATAGGTCTCACCTCCCAACCTAGAGGACCACAGAGCCCAGGGCCACTCCCACTCCACAGGCCTTCCCCACCAACACAGAGGTCCACACAGGACCATACAATTCTTGATACATAATGCATAACTGATTTTATAACTATGGCCCCCACCTTCAAGGATTTTATGCTATTTTTTTAGTTATAAATATGTACTTTAGAGGAAACAAAAGCCAGAGATAGCTTTCAAATACCTGTGCCATTAATGGGCACCCTGATCCTCACACTAACAAGATTCAAGGAATGGTCTGAGCCCTGAGATAAATAAATAGTACTAGTCTATGATGAGAATTGTGACAATAAGCTTAAGAGTGTCAATGTGATTGGCCTTGGGATCCAGCCAGGATAGGAAGTGTGGCCTTGGAATTTATGTCAGTATATCACCCCTTGCTCTGTGTTATTCCCTCATTCTATTTTCTGGATGTCATAGAGTGAGCATCTTTGCTCTCCGTACACTTCTGCCATGTTTCTGCCTAGGGGCCAACCAACCATGGACTGAATTTCAAGAAACTATAAGGCAAATCAAATCTCCCCTCTGTTAAGTTGTAGGTATTAGGTATCACATCTCAGGATAAAAGTTGATTAACACAAGAAGCAAGGGTAAGCATTCCAGGTTAGGAGAAAAATGTAGGCAAATGTGTGTTTACAACTGTGTTTGTATTCATCATGATCCAAATCTGTGCACAGGGTGGGCAGCAGGCAAAGGGATGAATACCTGAGACACACACAGCATTTCTCTAGGTGCTTGCTCTTTTGCATGAATGAACCAATCACTATTGAGCCTTGACCAGTGAATCCTGCTCAACATGCAAATGTGTCAGTAGACAATTTTGCATATGCTAGACTCTGTGGTCTGAATCTGAGCATAGGTTACTTATAAGCAGAGTCACCAAGGCTTCAGTTATGTTTCCCTTCATCAAAAAAAGTGCAAAGGTTACCTATGAGGCTATATCAAGGACTAGTAAACATCAGTATCCACTATAGTTCTGATCTTTTGCTGACCTGATGGCCAAGTCCTCAACTTCTCATGCTTGAAACCTCTAGTTCCCACCCAAGGCATTTTTAGGAGACATCCTTTCTTCTTCAACATTGAGTAACCCCTACTGTGAGTGCAGATACTAAGGAAATCAGTATCCTTTCCTGTAAGAAAACTCCCAGTCTTTCACATTATATCAGAAAAGATAGCAATTTTATTTACTGAGAAGAGAAAGAACTTCTTAAATTCAACATTGGGACTTGCCTTGGGTGAAATTAACATTTAAAGCCACAGTGTATGTATGTGTATGCGTGTGTGTATGCATGTGCGTGTGTGTGTGTGTGTGTGTGTGAGAGAGAGAGAGAGAGAGAGAGAGTCCATGACAAAGAGTGACAATGAGTTGAGTTGACAGTCAGCACCTGATGGGTAGCAAAGGCTTCAGACCACGAGCAGAAGTTGTATTTAACTATCTTTTTATTTGCAATCCTTTGCGAAATGAGCATGCATGTCCTTCTTGAATAATATGCCTGTTTTCTAACTTTTCTCATCCTTTTCTATAAGTAATTTTTGGAACACCAAATATCCCACATTCATTTCTAAATGTTTCCAGACTCTGAATTTATTGTGGTTGTTTTGCTCCTTACAAACACAAGGAAGTGCCTTCACTTATCATTTATATATTAGGTTTCATTTCTTAGCCACGTCCAGCACAGCTCTAAGGATGGACTACTCCTGAAGGCATTTTTTGGTCCTCAGAAAAGAAATTTCTCCACAGAAGCAGCTCTGAGTACACTCATCATTCCTATAAGGGAATGCTAAGAATGTTGCCTGCAGCAAATCCACACGTGCAACAATACTTGCATTTGTTGGAACATTAGACAGTGCAACAATCCTACAGCACAGGCTTTGCAGTGTGCTGATGAGAAGCCCTCAGGATTGAGCTTCTGCCTCCCCATACATCACTCTCTGCTCCCTAGAAAACACATTTTACTGCACATTTTGCATTTGTGGTAAATTTTATGACAATTTTCATCCCAATTCATAATTACCAAGTGGTTACAGATAGGCAGATAGATCCACTTCTGCAACATCTCTGATAGATTGACGTTGTGCCCCCCCCCACCTTCAGAAAGCCCTGCAAGGCTTTTCATTTTAAATGTGACCACGTTCAAGCTCAGGGTTGGCAAGCCTCATCTCGTGTTCATGGGGGGGGGGGTGGTGCTATAAAAGCAACATGTTCACACAAGCATGGCAGAGTCCATGCATAAACCATTTGGTTTTGCAATTAAAAACAGGTTTGGCTTCCCTCTGCATCAGTAAGACAACGTCAAAGCAACATTCATGTCGAAAATTTTCCCTTGTGAATTCAAATGAACTGTGAGTCTTGGGGTTCTCTTTGTTTGCATGTGCATGCCTTGAGAGTGAATATTTAGAAGGGTTCAGTGCGTTTTTTTCTGAGGTAGTGCTGTTGACATGGTTGTCCAATCACTGATACTAGATGGCTCTCGGTTACTTCCATCCTGAGTCCCTTGATATATGGTTAGTCTTTTGAGTCTGTCCCATGAGGCTTATTACTGCAGGCAAACTAATTCTCCAACTCAAAACCCTTTGCCTTAGGAAATGATCGCTCATGCTGAAGGTTTGCCTGCAACTGACTCTTAACACACTGGAACTGAGTTTCAAAGATATTAAAAACATCAATATATCTACTACTAAGAAATAAGTAAGCTTGACTGCAATGACCATTAATTGTATCTTTATTGTTGCTGTTCTGGAATTATGCATTAAACTACTAGATCCCATGATATTGGGTGAAATCTCTATTTAAAGCTAAAACCCTTTGCTTCACAGAACAGTGAAGAGCTGAGAGGAGGACTACAGAAGCCAGTCCTAGCGAACTTCTTAAGGTGGAATTTGCTTATGCATTCCTTCCTCTCATTTTTCCTCATTGAATTCAATGGAAGGAAATATCATTCCTTATTTGAGTGTTTATTGCTGAAATGCAAGTTCAAGCATTCATCCACGTCTGAAAATGCAGGGTAATTGTTCCTTCCTGCTGAGTCAAGCCCATGAGAGCCCAGGTCACCACCACCTGCGGCCCATCCCATGCTCTGCAAGGAAAACACAGAGAAAACATGGTGTATCAGGAAATGTCAATTTTTGAATTATTATGATGATTAATGTTAATTAAAAGAGACAAAAAAAACCATCAATTTCAGTGTCATAAACTTGATCTAAAAGTTATCATGAAATGATTTTGCTTCTATTTAATTTATGTCTCATCCTATTCCACCTAAACACTTTATTTTACTTGTATTTCATTTGAATTACTTTACCCTCCAATATCTCAAAAAATTGTCCAATAGAAAATTAGTAAAAGATAAGCTGACTTTTTATTATATCATTCTGATATCCATAATTTAAGATATATATATAAAATAATTTATACTGTATAATACATAAGCATTTTAGGCACAAAGACAAAGAAACTAATATATATTGAAATGTATGTAGTTGCATTGAAAAGTCAAAAATTCCTTTATCTTATTGTTTCATACACCTTTTATAAAAAAGAACAAATACATTGTATATAATTTTATATTTCTCAAAAATACGTTTTACTTGATTTGGTTCTGTGGCAGAAAGAAACTGAATTTTTCTAAATATGAATTTTTATTTTTATTTTGGCTTTACAAAGAGAATTCTTTTGCTTAATGGGTTATTAACTATGAACAAATACTTTTTTATGAATTTTGTGTGCTAGAGATTTTTGATTGATTTAGACTTCTGTCTGCTAAACTGTGTGCTTTCTAGCCTTATACATAAAATGTAAAATGTATGAAGCAATTTTAAATTCCCTCCAGGTAAGGCAGAAATAAATTCATATTTCAATGACAAAAAAGTAGCATAATTTTGTAAAAAATCAAACACAAATAAATATACACAGTAATGAAAATAATTTTCGTAATTTTATGTAACCTTTATGTCACTTGCATCTTCCCTTCTACTTATCAACACATTGCATCTCATTCAAAGCAGTTTAATGAGCAGGGAACTGCTCGCAATTAATTTAAATATTGATTAGAAGAGAGAACATCTGTGTTATTTTTATAAATGTTACCACAGAAGCTACTTTATACAGGTATATTCTTTATTGAATAAGTATTAAAGCCTCCATTTCCTTCAGTTATGAATCTTTTGTAAAAGAAAGAAGGGAATAAAAGGCATTATTAGGGCTTCAAACTCAAATTTTCAAATATACAGTAAGTGACTCAACTAATTAAAGAAAAAATGATTAAAGAAAGCTACTGAGTCATAAAAATGTTAAATAATGAAATATTCAGAACTGTGATTTTGTGTATATTCTACTAAGTCAAATGAAAGGATTGCTTCTAAGAGTGAGTTTACCAGTCAGAAAGTTATTAATAAAAATTCTTAGATCTTAATCACGCTTATATTTCAGTAAGTTGAGCACCTTCCACATCAAGAAAAGCTGCACACAAGCTATTATGTCATTACACTAATTTGTCATGTGATTAAGCTTAAAAATTATAGTGTGGAATTTAATCTCAACAAGTAGAAATACGTAGAATTTGGAAGTTTTGTTGCTGTTACTTTTGTTTTTAATGGCACACTTATAAACTGGAGAATTTGCTCTCTTAAGCAGCATAAATCGTAATTCTGAGGATGTTTCTTCATGCCAATAAAAGGAAATGAAACCACCCGTGCACTGGAGCCACGTCACTTACAGTTCATATAGCACCAAACATAAGTAACCAGGAGAGGCCTCCTTCTGCCTGGTGTGGAAAGTGTTAAACTGTGTCTACTCTTCGCTTTTTTGCTCACATCTGCCCTATAAAGAACAAGTCTAAAAGCAGAGACCTACTCCACAGGTGTATTGTGGAAGCCGCTAGTAAAAATAATTTTAAAACATTTGGAAGTGCCAAGATGTGAGAAAATGCTTATTAAAGACTAATAAAACCGTGAAAATTGGGGAGAAAGCACACAGTAAACTTTTTTGTGTGTTTTAAGGACATCGGTTTAGTCTCTAGCCACGGGGGCTTGGCTGTGGTAAACATGGGCAAGAAAAACAAGCTTGATCATTATTTCACAATGGATTGATTGCTAAGGAGAGTCCAGAACAGAAGTTTCACAGGCACAAAGTTACCCAGGAGGGCATTATCGTGTCTACCTGTAGCTACTGTAATTCAGAATTTCACGAGATTGAAAATGCTGCAGACAAATCTCCCAGGAAGTGTCCATGTGCTCAACAACAAGCTAAAGATGAGAACTACCGAATTAAATTTCAAACAGTCATCAGATCTGTTTCAGCCAGACATCTGGCTCAGGGGGCAAGTGAAAGAGCGAGTTTGGTCATTTTAACAAACAGTCCTGGATTGTTTCATTAATAGCAAGTGTGAAGAGAATCCAAATTGTGGGCTCCAGTGGTTTCTAAAGCTGTAGATGAATATGCTTCTAAAAAGTTATGCTTTCACAGAGACCAGAAGAAGAATTTTCTCCCAATTATATGATGTATGTGTAGAATGTTTAATTTTTTCATTTAAAAAGTATTTTAGGCCAACTTAACTAATTTATATAACTCCTTTCTAAGAATGTTCTGATTCTGGTCTTCGCTCGGCAGCCCTTTTTCCAAATCTGTTTAATTCTAAGAATCTTTTGAGTACTGTCCTATACCACAGGAATCAAAATCCTTAAAGAAGGTGCAGAGCATGTCCATTTTCTTAGGCATTCCATTGTTGGAGTCACCCTAGGTGATACTTGTGATAAAGCAAATATGAGAGACCAGTTTAAGATTGAAAATTCCAGTTTAATTTAAACAGACACAATAACTGAACAAACTTCTGGGCTAGGGGTACATCTCATAGAAGAACTCAGGGTTAGCATGTAAATGCCCTGGGTTCAATCTCTAGTGGAAGGAAGGAGAAGGAAGGAAGGAAGGAAGGAAGGAAGGAAGGAAGGAAGTTAACCAAGAATAGAGGAATATGTTTTTTAACTTTATAGCCCCAAGAAGCAACCAAGATCTTTCTCCTTGGAGACTTTCTGAGACCTGTTACATAGATTTAAAGACAGTGTAAAAACCAGTATTTGGTGTAGAACTCAGTCATGCACAAACACACATAAAAAGATTTTTAAAGCTGTCTCAAAAGCATTAAGAAAGTAGAGCAAAACCTACCAAAGAGCCTGTAAACAAGCAGATAAAACTGTTAAATGATGTTAAACTAAAGGGGAAAAGTATTCGACCACCTAATGATCAGCCAATGGCCAATTGACATTTCACTAAAATCAATCCCAATAGTGAATTTAATAAGTTGTATAGATTTCAGCCTCAGCAAACACTTATTCATGTAGCATACCCTTCCAAGAATGCAACTGATAGAAGCTTGTACTATTGTGTGTTGCTCTGCATAAAACAGATTAAGAGAGTCACAAAAATATAATGCTTTATTTTCAGAATTATCATTTCTGTATTTAAAATACACTTCATTATGAATCCAACAAACACCAGTAAACAAAGCATATGAAATTACTTTTGTTTCTCTTTTTGATGAAGAACATTGCACCTAACTACGCCACTCACCACAGTAATTAATAACTGAGTTTTATAGAGAATATGAAATCACCCAGTGTCTTAAGCATTCATTTGCATATCAGACATCTTTTCTAAAGTTTGGGTTAGGTCAGTTCATACACGGCCTGTAGGGTAAGAACTCCTGCAGCTTGCTCTCTCTGTCCAGTCAACGTCTATCCATATACCGCAGGGCCACTAAGTACGTATGAAGTTAAAGTCCCGAGATACAAATGAGCAAGGTTTCACTTAACATGGAATTAATATTCTAGATCTTTTATTTAGAAAATTCTCCTGAATGAATTTACTGCCTCGCCTCATAGCAATATTTCATTTTCATGAATCAAAAAGTAATGTTGCATAAAGCCATAGCACCATAACACCTCATCACAAACAGAAGAGCCGAGGCTGAGCAAGCTGCCCACAATCACTGGAGCTATAAGATGTTTCCAGGTAACTGCCCAGTCAGTCCCTCTGAAAGACTCAATAGCAGTGGTAGAGAAAACAGTAACTAATAGAACTGCTAGTTTTATCAGTCCATCCAATTAAATAACTGTAATTTCCATAAATCTTCACCAAGGGAAAAACCACTCGGAGCTAAGGAAAAAGTCACAAAAGGAAACGTTCCGCTCTAGAAATCCTAGTGACCTGGACGCAGCTGCAGTCTGTGCCACAGATCCTCACCTGCCCTTTCACTTTGCTGAACTGCCTCCAGGGCTCCTAATAGATACATGATATGTTTGCTTTGCAATCGGATACCTGGGACGGTGAGCAGATGACCTGAAAACTCGCAGATCAGTGCAGCCCTGCCTGCTTGCTTATTTGTCACCTGTGCGTCACAACTGAACAGTCCAGCCCCACTCGAGAATTGAAACTAACAGGGGGAGTGCGGAAAATTGCTCTGAGGGTATTCGGAGGTGCAAGTCCACCTATGTGTCTTAACCGTATTTCCAAAGGGACACTGAAGGAGGTACAGCTGACTCTCCAGGTTGTTCTGTTCGGTTTCGTCCTGTTTTTGCCCTTCCCTCTAAACATGGAGAACTTCCATTTTTAGGCCTCCGGAGAGCTTCCTTCATGCAGAGTTTTCCCTCAGGCTGCATCTTTCTCTTTCTCACTTCCCTGCACTTGGCTGAAGGAGGGAGGGAGGCGAGACCAGCCTGCAGCCCGGGAGCTTTCTCTGCAGCCGCCTTCGCCTTCGCCGTGCTCAGCCTACCCTGCCTCGCTGAGCATTTACACACAGAGCACCACCTCTCCTGGACTCACAGCGTGGCAAACCTGGAACCGCCCTGCCTGTGAAGAGCTCCTTTATGGCACATTCACCTCTAGGCCTCTAGAACAAATGCAAAGCTAAGTAAGGCTCGGCATCTCCTCCTTCTCTTGTTGAGAGAAGCAAAGTCCAGTTGCTGGGAACCCTATAGCTCCTGCCAAAGAGAAATCTACCCTGCCGGTGCTGGGTACAAGCCCACATGAAGCGTAATCAAAGCAAACCATCAATCAGGCAGCAAATACCTATGGAGAACCTGTGATTATCTGTGGGGGACTATCACAGGAAGAATATCAGTCTAAGGATGAGAGTGTCACCTTGAAGGAGTTCATAACCTCCATGAGTAAATGAGATTTAAATCTGAGAAAATCTTTGCCCATTCCCCCCGCCGAAAGCTACACAGGCATGTACAACTTCAGTAATAATATGGTAATAAACACAGCCTAAAACTTTTGAAAAGATCACAGTCTCCTGATGTTGCTGAGATAGAAATAAACTGTAGACTTTGAGCGGCACAAAGTCTCAGTATTTGGAGGTGGCACAATAATTATTTCTGGTGTAGGAATTTGTTCCAGCACCTTATTGCTACTGGTTGTCTTTGATTCAGCCAGAATTCCTCCTAACTAAAGGAAAAGCAAGAGGTAAGATCATGACCACAGAGAAAGGACAACAGAGACAAACATGAAAAGATGTTTGGTTTTTTTATTTTGTTTGCTTTGATATATTCCCTCCCTGCAGGAATGTTCGTGGCTGAATTCGCTGACTTCCATGGGAAGGATCAGGCAGGATGTCTCAGGAACCTCTGCTTACACTGAATAATTACGTTCTGTTTTTCTTTGTGTACAATTTCAACATTGCAGTAATGGTCGTCCTGACAAGTCAGTGCAGATTCATAAAAACAAAGGTAATAAAGAACCTGTCATTTTTTAAAGTTCCTTTGTTATATGTAGCCATTTGAGTCCAAACTCTCTATAATTCGATGCTGCTACTTAGCTTGATTTAATGTGCTCAGTTTATCTGCCATATATTGTTCACCTTTCAGTGCTGACAGGAAAGTCTCTGTAGCCTTTGTAGCAGGTAGAAACCTCCTCTTTCATAGCAGCCTGCTATGTGTGGGTTACCAAGGTCACTGCAAGTTGGCTGCCCCAAATATTTAAAAGCTGACTTTCCACAATAAATCCAAGAGGGAAGGAAGAAGAAAGGAAAGCCAGGAAAAGATGGAGGAAGAAAGAATGAACAAAGAGAAGGAAGAGAGGGAAGGAGAGAGAGAGGGAGAGGAGGAAAGAAGGAAAGAAGGTAGGAAGGAAAGAAAGAAATGAGGGAGAGAAGAAAGAAAGAGAGAGAGAGAGAGAAAGAAAGAAAGAAAGAAAGAAAGAAAGAAAGAAAGAAAGAAAGAAAGAAAGAAAGAAAATGAAAGACAAAAGGGAAGAAAAGGAAAGAAAAGAAAAAAGAAAAGAAAAGAAAAGAAAAGAAAAAAGAAAAGACAGAGGCGAAGGACAGCACACATGCATTGTTCTGGAGCTGTCTTGGCTTGTCACACAGCTATTTCACTTGACTGAAATAATAGCCCAATAAAGTTATGCTGTCAGTTGCCTCAAAAACAAGCCTGCCACCCACACAACCTCTCCACTCAAACGCCTTGCTCGTTTTTCTCGTTACCTTATTATGATCAGCCTCTTAGTCAAGTCCCAGGTGGACTAACCTGTTGCCATGGGCTACTAGTTGGTCAATTTTCATCTTATTTAACAAAAGCAATGAAATAACCCTGAACACAGACTCCTGTTGCCGCCAGTGTTTCCACAGGCTTAACCGGACCATCTAGTTAATCAGCTTTGTCTGGGCTGAGGGGCCCTGTAGGACCACAAGCTCTTTCTAGTTCTTCCTTTTATAGTGGAGGGATATCTTCTCAATAGCAACATCGCATTCAACCCACCGAGACATCTGTGGAAGGAATGTTTATCCTGGTTCACCTTTACATTTGGAAAAGGGTGACTTCAATAACGTGTAAGAAAATATGGGAGCAAAGTTCTGGATGAAGATTAAAAGAACAATAACTGACCTCGTGTTTTGTCTTAGCCGTATACCAAGCAGAGCTGCTCATGTTGATTCATTTATTCCTCATAATTCAGCGCAGTAGGTGCTATAATTGCACCATTTTACAGAGCAGAACATTAAGGTACAGAAAAATTGATTCCTTTGCCCAAGGTCAGAAAAGCAGCAAGCATCCTACTTGGAATGGAGATCCTGAGAGTCCGGCTGCAGATGTACACTCTTTCCCCTCCGGTCTGCGGGAAACAGTGTGGGACACCACTCAGAGACTTCTGCTGCAGCCCACACATTTATAAAACCGGATCCAGGGGAAACCGTAAATGCGAACGCAGTGGGGAAAACACAGTTAGCGAGTGATTTCCCAGGATCCATTTTAAAGTATGAGACTCTGAATCAATAGGTGTAAGCTCTCTGTCTAAAACCTCATTTTAAAATGATGTTTCACTAGGCATAGAGGTGCAAGACAGTAATTCCAGCTACTCAGAAGGCTGAAGCAGGAGGATCACAAGGTAGAGGCCAGCTTCCGCAAATTAGAAACTTAGTTACTGTATCAAAAAAAGTGTTTTTAAAGTATTGGGGATAGATTTCAACAGGTAGGCCCTGGGCTTACTCCTCAATACTGCAGAAGAAAGACAGAAAGGAGCGAGGGAAGGAGCGAGCAGTTTAGGAGAAAAAGAGGGGGCAAGGAAGGAAGGGAGGGTTCAGTGTCTAAGAAAGACCGAACTTGTTTCCTCATTCGTAGACTAAAAATAGCACTCCCCTGCCACCGCAAGGTGCTGAGAGGGTTAAGACAATGTATGTAAATCCCAGGATGTGGAGTTTGATGGATGGCAGGTGATCGACTGGTAAGTGGCAGCTACTATTTCTGATTGCTATTGGATTTTCCCCGTGCTCATCATTATCAGATGCCTTATATTTAGGTGTCTCCTCTCACTTCAGGAGGTAAATAAATTCTCCCACTCACCCACCAAAACAACCACAAGGCTCTGCAATGGCATCCTGCACAGAGCTTCAGGTGAGAAACAGCAGAAACATAAACTAGTACTCACCACACTTAGTGATCAGTTTTCAAAGGAAGCACTTACACATGACAGTGAAAGTTGCTTGAGAAAGATCTGTTGGAGCAGATTCGGAGATGGAAACTTGGAGAGACATGCTGGTGAAAAGAGAAAGTTATGGTCGTGTAGCTCTAATTGGATAAGGTGCATCCAACTTAACCAAACTTGATGTTTAGGAAAGCTTTGGAGCATAGTCCTACCAAGTATTCTTCTGTGGTCTGGTTCTCTCTCTGTCTCTGTCTCTCTGTCTCTTTTTCTCTCTCTCTCTCTTTCCCTCCCTTTTCTCTTTCTCCTCTCTTTTCTTCCTCTCTCTCATCTTCAATAAAAGAAAGAAGAGAGCAGATAGTCAAAATACGCAGAGGAGTGTGATTCCCAGACTTGCACAGGAGGAAGCCTGGTCTGGGCCAAATGCTCACGGAGTATACAGGTGTTTCTTTCAGAGCTCTGATCACTGCTTCTTTCCATTTTGACTCTGAATTAGGGTTGGAATCCCACAGTTGATGGCCACAGAGCAAAGGTCCTGGCTCAAAGGATGATCCAAGAAGGTGTTTTCACTTGGCATGGATGCATAACATCACAGTACAGATGGTAGCCAGCTGCACATTACCTAATTCATACATTCTGGATCTGTCTGCCACCAACATATCCTATAGTCAAGACAGATGAAATTTCATCTAAATACTAGTCTGTGGCTGTTGTGGTTTAGTCAAATCTGTGTCCCAAATGTCTCCTGTGTTCAGAGGTGAGGCTCCTGAAAGTAGATACTCCTCAGTGCATGAGCCCACTGGTGAGCTCAGAGCTGCATGTTCCAGTGGGAAGTGGGGGGATCTGTCTGGAGAAATGGGGTCCCTGGTGGCATTACTGGGAGGGGTACAGTCTTGTCTTCAGCCCGTTCCTCTCCCTGGCTTCATGCACTGTCTCTTCTTCCCAGACACACGAGGTCCCATTTCTACCATGACACCTTCAGCCAGCTGACCATGGACTAAAACCTCTTAAGTCGTGAGTCAAATCAAACTTTTCACCTTTAAGTCGTGTTTGTCAGATAGTTTGTTCCAGAAATGTGAAAGTGTTGAATAACAAGGAACAACACAGATAGTAAGGCAGGCATATACACATATGTGTGTCTTTGCCTTTATGTGTGTTTGTGTATGTGAATTTGTACACGCCTGCATACCTCCGCATCTAAATACATGCATGCTCCCTGGTGTACGTCTAGAGGGAGGCTGTAGCCATCTGTGTGTTTATGTGCATATCTCTGACACCTGTCTGTTACACCCGTGTGTGTGTGTGTGCGTCTGCACTGTGTGACTCTGTGTTGTCCTATGTTCACTTGCCCTGTGTTTGCCTACATATACATGCATGCAGAAGGAAATGCAAGTTCATTCTGGAGCACAGTGTTTCTGTTTAAGGATCCAGACCCTAATTCATATCTGAACTGTGTGTGCAGGTAAGTGTGGCCTGTGTGAGGTAGAAAAACAGAGAAAATGGGAAACAGGCAAAAGTCATACTTGCCTGAAACAGCCAGGGACGTGCTCTTTGCCAGCTCTGCCTCTCTGCCTGGTCTGTGCTACTTGGAGTCAGGCAGCAAGTTTGTGCTTTCTCACATGCTTTGAACTGGTGTATGGAAAGCTCATGCCCAGGACTCACAGGGGTTCTCAGCTGAGAAGGATGAAACTCAAGGAAAGTGGAAGAAAATCTATTTCCCTCCCATAATGCAAACTACACAAAAGCCCATAGGACCAACCAAAGAACTATAATCATTGATATGCAAGGTGATTTAATTAGGTTTCGCTGACCCTTTCTTCAAAGTAGGCATGATTTCTTCAGTCAAACTGTCATTTTCTAATATAAATAATATATCTGAAGTCAGAAATACCAAACACAGGAATCCCATACACATTCTAAAAGTGGCCAAAGAAGAATTCTACTAGAAATACTTGAAAAACTGTAACACTAAAAATGAATGGCAAGGAAGTATTTATAAAACTAATGCAAAATATTGATTTGAAAAGTTAAACCTTTGGCTGGGGATATAGCTCAGCAGCACAGCAACTTGCTTGGCTAGAGCAAGGTCCTGAGTTTGATTCCCAGAACAAAAAAAAAAAAAAAAAAAAACAGAAAAGTTAAACACTGCAGATGTAATAACTTCAAGATAATTTCACTAAGAGTGACAATTATTTTGTGCAATAAAGATCTTCTGGGCTAGTAATAAAAACTACTGAAAAATGTAAACAGTGGTTAATTCCTACCTACTTTTAAAAAGACATTTCATTGTTCAGGACACTTAGATCCACAGAAAATCTGAGCAGAGGGGAAAGGGAGTCTCACATGCCTTGTGCCCAGCACACACACAGCCTCTTGCATTAATATCATCCTCTCACAGAGGGATACATTTGTTACACTTGCTCAACTTCTGTTATCACATCACTGTCATCCAAAGACCACAGTTTACATTAGAATTCAGTACTAGGGATTGAACCTAGAACCTTCACACTGAGCTACATCATCCCCCCTTCTGTTCATTTGTTTTTCATTTTGAGATAGGGCCTCACTAACTCACTCTATTGCCTAAGTGGGCCTCAAATACATTCCTCCTGCCTCAGCCTCCCAGAGCACTGGAATTAGGGGCATCCACCACCATAGCATTCACTTTGGGTGTTATACGCTCTATAGTTTTGGACAAGGGTATAATACATATGTACCCACCCTTTTAATATCATACAGAAGATTTTCTTTTTCTATGCTATAAAAAAACAAAATTTCGTTAAAAAATTAAGAAAGACTAATAACTGAGTATTATAATGTTAAAAGTAGTTACTCAAAGTGCAAGACAAACAAGACTCTCCCTTACAAAGGACAAACAAACAGATAGTAGCTCTTACTAGACATTTTCACTGCCTTGAAAGTCCCACCCTACCTCATCCCTGTATTTACTATCTCCCTGGTTCTGCCATTTCTAGGGTGTCACATTGTTGGAATTACACAAGTGTGTGGCTTTCCAGACTGGCTTCGTATACTTAGTAATATGTATTTAATGTTCTTCCATGTCTTTTCATAGCTTGATAGCTCATTTTTTTAGCTATGTAGAACAACATTCCACTGCCTGGATATACCACAAATTGCTTACCCATTCACTTACTGAATGAAAGCATGGTTGCTCCCAAGTTTGGGCACTGTGAATGAAAGCTATAAATAACCATGCTGAGGCTTTTGTGCAGACATAACTTCTCAAGTCCTTTAATAAAAAAAAAAAAAAAAAGAAGAGTGTCAGTGCTGGATTTTATGGTTAGAGGACGTCTATCTTTGCATGAAACTGCAAGATTGTCTTCACAAACAGCTGCGCCAGGCTGCATTTGCACTGGCAATGCCTGAGAGTTCCGCAGCTCGGTGCCTTCATCAGTAGTAGCACTGTCACCTCTTCGGATTGTCACCGTTCTTCTAGATGTGCAGTGGCTTCTTGCTGTTGTTTCCATTAGTACTTTGCTGAGCGATGCAGAATGTTTTTTCATATATTTATTTATCACCTGTATATTTTCTTTAGTGAGGTGTCTGTTCTGGCCTTTGGCCCGTGCCGCCTACCTTTACAAGTAAGATTTAACCTGACACAACAAGCCAGCAAAAATCTAAGGAGCTCCTGCAAATGGCCTTCAAAGACAGTGACACCCTGGTAGAAACACTGACTTGATGTTTTCAAATTTGACCAAGGAAATAAAGCAATAGCTTGGGAAATCTCTACTTTCAGAGCTTCAGAAAAGAGACCAAAATACCTTAAATAGACTTTCGACTGGTAGTAATCCCTTGAAACTATTTGCACCTAACAGTCTGCTGAGAAATTTTGCACATTGATTTTTGGTCTCTTGTTACAAAACTAGACTTGGGATGGTTTGTCCAGGTATTTGCTTATTATCCTCAAGATAATTCAGCAGAAGAGCAAAATCTTCAACAATCCAAATCCCCTACTGGAATTACAAAAATTCTTATAAAGCAGTGTTAAGAGACAGTGAGGAGAAAAACAGGTGACTTGAACAATAACTTTGGAAAAATGTATATACTAGATACCTGTATGTGAGTGTGTGTGTGTGTGTATGTGTGTGCCCATGTGCATGTAAGCGTGCATGCACATGTGTGCAAAATTAACTGGATTTAGACATCAAGACACAATTTGTAATGCTGGGGTAGATATTAATCAGATAGCTTGAATTTTCATTTTTACCCTTCTCTGATATCCTGATTAACTTAGGTAAGTACCTGCTACCCCGTAGAATTGGTTATTAAGGCCAGATTCAGGCAAATTGTGTGGATTGGAATTGTTTTTCAACCACTGAATAGCTGTGTAAACTGAGTAAGTGATTTCACCTGCTTTATACCTCATGTTTCTCATCTGTAAAGAAGTGTAATAATAGTTTCTGGTCCAAAGCTGAGGCAAGGTGCAAAGGAGATAATGTGTGTAGGTATTATTTGGACTCTCTTAAGTGTGCAATAAATATTAGCCATTGTTATTAGCTCTGAGCCAGTTTCCTTGCATGGAGCTCTGGATGGTTAGATTTGATGACCCAATGGATGCTCTCCTTCAGGAGATGAAGCTAGCAATGTACCTTCCTACAGTCTCTGCAGCCACCCAGATCTCTCATCAGAGACTGTTTAAGAAAGCCTATCCACCACACTGCTCTTCATATTGATTCATACTCTGCATGCAGTGCCAAGCACCATGTTTACTTGATTTCCCAGGCTACAGAAAATAAGATTCCCAAGTTATAATAAAGGCCAAAAGGAAGCAAAAATTATTACATTCTGAGCTTAGGGAAAGAGAGAGTAAACCATTGCTGTCAAAGAATGAAGTCTAGGAACATGAGCATAACTCCACATGTAAAACATGCTTAACTCCATTTAGTAAAGTGCTCAAGGTAGTGACAAATATTAAAACAATTTTTATCAAAAATCTTTAGCATTTGACAGGCTTGGGGATTGTTGGTTTTCTGATCATTTTTCTCATGAGCAAAATTTCAAGGGCTACCTTTTAAGTCTTGGCCAGGATGTGGCGTCCTCCTCCATCTACCCTGGCCTCCCTTGGGCACCATGTAGACTGTGGTAAGGTTGCCCACAAATGTTCTTATCTCTGAACAGGGAGGAGGACACAGGGCTACAAACCATCAAATCATGTGGCCAGTGCTGACTGTATAGTAAAGCCTTCCTCTGCACACTGGACCTCAACTCTCACCATAAGTTTACAGCTCAACAGTAGAGATATCTCTCCTTGACCCTGACATCACTGGCCCTCTTCCCAACCTCAAAGGTAACAACTTCAAGAATTAGGATTTAGGCAGATCTTGAATAAGTTTTCAATCTTGCCTCCATCTCTTGCCAGCTATGAAACTCTGGACAAAATGTAACTTCAAGGCACATCATTTTCTCATAGATAAAGTGTAAATAATAGCACTCCACTCCCCAGGACTATCAAGAGGAGTAAATGAGATCATAAGAACCAAGGACAGTGTCCATATAGAAGTGCTGAAGGTGGGTTAGCAGTTCCTGGTGCCTATTATAATTGCGTGTAGGATTTTGACATACCTTAAACATAAACTCATCACACCACAAGACCCATTTGGGTAGAGTGAAGATTTGTATTAAGATAGATATAGATGTGAATTCATTTTCCACCATCTGCCCTATGTGTGACCTTGGGCACATTTTGGGAGCTTTCCGAGATGTAGCTTCTCCCACTTGTGTATTGGGGATACCAACACTCACCTGCAAGATTTATTAGAAGGATTTAGATCAGAACATATTCACAAAGCCTGACTCATGGCAATGAGTAATTAACACTTAGAATATTTAATGCGGGCCTTTAGTCCTCCAAGCACTTTCACATCCATCATCGTGTTTCCTTCTTACAGAAATACTGTAAGGAAGGTGTTGCTATGCCTACTTGAAAGAGAAAAGAGAAAGCTGGCGATGGTAAGTGGCTGGCTCAATGTCACATAGCCCATAAATCCATTGTGGTTGGGACTAGAATTTAGGCTTCTGCCTCCAAGCTCAGTGCTTTGCCCTCTAATATTTTTATTAATATGATTAAGATCATTTCTGTGCCCACATTTTGGAAACATGAGAGAGAAAACAAGGGAACACACCTTTCTTCTTATTCTTGTAGCACTATTAAAATATCTGTGATGATGTTTTCGACAGCAGGTAATACAAACTCCATCATAAACAGGCTTTAATAACAAGGAAATGTACTGTTTCATGAAACTTCAAATCCAAAAATAGTTTCTTGCCTAAGTATAATCATGAAAATGCCAACTAAGCCTCTGTTCCTTTCAATCTTTTCTTCCTACGAGTATCAATTTCCTCTTAAGGTCGGTGACCATAGTGGCCATCCGATGGCTGTCTCCCTGGATCGGGGAAAACTGCCTGCGCTTCCAGCCTCACAGTAAGCTTGGTCTTCTTCTATGATAGAGAACTAAGTATCTACTCTTTCATCATCTGAGGGAAGGATGAATGCATAAATAATTAGGTCCTTCATAAAACAGTACAGGAGAAGAGTTATTGCTTGGTATAATCCTCAACAGCATTACCTAAGTGGCATTTCCATTTTTAACCTACTTGCATTTTCCTTAACCAAAGCATAGAGTTCTGATAATTATTGAAATAAAAGTTATGAAGACAGCCAGCAAAGACATTTCCCCATAAATCGTTTTTATAAGACATGTCTTTCATGATTTCCCTATCTTAACTTAAAATCAAGTACCAGTGTCTTTCAACTTCTTTTATGAAATACACATGAGAAAAGTGATGGGCATTCTTACACAACCAAGTTTTATTAGGAAAAACCAGTTTGAAATATGGGAAGATATGAACTTCTAAAAAAAAAAAAAAAACTGATGCACACCTACAAACCCAGCACTCTCAGAGGCTGAGGCAGGAGGATGGCAAGTTCAAGTCCAGTTTGGCAACATAATGACTTAACAAAACCCTATTTCAAAAAATAAAATTGAAAAAGGGCTGGGGACTTAGCTTCCTGAAAAAGCCTTCAGTTCAATCCCTAGTACCACACACACACACACACACACACACACACACACACACAAGTTAATGTAACAGATTCATTTGATATAGAAGAAATATATCAAATACATTTATGAGCATGATGTATGGGAAAAGTAGAAGGCTAGAAATTAGGGAGATCTGTGCTGGAGGACCTCTACCACTAACAAACTTTGTATCTACAGATAACTTGAAGGTAGAGCTAAGGGTTACAAACCATTGTTGCTTTTAATTTACGTGTTTCATTGGTTGGTTGACTGGCTGATTAGCTGGTTAGCTGGTTGGTTGGCTGATTGGCTGATTGCTTGCTTTGCCTAGCACCTAAGATCTTGTTGTATCTGATATAACTGTGAGGGGAGAGCTTCTGGGAACAAACATAATTGTGTACCAAAATTTGAGAGGCCAGATACTGAAGGTTCAAAGTTACATATGATAACAATATATTAAAAGTTCTCCCCAAGGTCAGTAAAGATCTACCAGATTATCAAAAATAAATAAATAATAAATATCTTCATTCAGAAATACAGCTTGCCAGTTGTAGCTGGAAGATCATTTACATAATTCAAGTCAAAATCATTTTAGTACTTTGTATTATAGGACACAGATGTGTATTTTTTAAAAAGGATATTTTAAAGAAGAAAAAAATAGGGTACTGTTATAAAGTGACAATCCCAAAAATTACTACCCTCCAGGAAGTAATTTCACCTCATGCTGGAGCACAACGGATTCTGTCCACATGTGTTTCAGAAATTAGAATTACCTCTTCCACAGAATCAGAAGGATTGGCCATTTGTACACATGGGTGTCTCTTAAAATCAGTTCACTTGCAAAACTGTGCCTGACTGGGCTTCGCCAAATAAGAGGAAACATTTACTAAACTGGGAAATATTCTCTTCTGAAAGAAAGCTGCAGCACTCCTATGCTCCACGGAATGCATTTCATCTGTCCTGATCAGAAACTTTCGGCTTTTCTTTTTTTCTTTTTTTTTCTTTTTCTTTCTTTCTTTCTTTCTTTCTTTCTTTCTTTTTTTTTTGTGGTACTGGGGATCGAACTCAGGACCCTGCACTTGCTAGGCAAGCGCTTATTCCACTGAGCTATATCCCCAGCCCTTTCAGCTCTCCTTGAGCCTCAAAATACTGAGGCTTTAGCTCTTTGTCACTGTTCATGTGAGGCCTTCTCCACGTGGTAACATCTTTGACAGCTCTCGGACACAATCCAAAGGAGCACACTGACTAACCATCTGTCAGACCTCAGCACAGAGTGGAGCAATCAGTGAACATGCAGTCATTTTGAGGGGGATCATCTTTTCCTGATAGTGGTTTTGATAAGACTTGGAGTAGACCCAGCATTAGCTTCCTTAAGTACCAGGGTGTGTGTGTGCACATGTGTGCCTGCACACACACCCACACACACCGTAAACAAATGATTTAAGTGCTAGATGTGATCGTCTGCCGTAATTATATGCTGACGATTTGCCACAGCCACGCTTTCAGGCTTTGTCGGGTTTTGACATTTGCTTTCCCTTGTTAGAAACAGTTGCCTTTTTCGATGTGTTAGTCTGTGGTCCAGTGAATGCAATAAGAGCTAACCTCGTGGAAATTCTCCTGGAGCCTGAAGGTTGTGTCTCTATCTCCAGGTAAAACCTTTTCCAAAGGGCCTCTGAAAATTGCTTTCAAAAATCTTAGTAATTGAATAGAAAGTAGCACAAAAATTCTCTTTAAAGTTTTATTACTTCAGTTTAGCTGATCTTTGGCAAATGTTTTCCAAAACTGTGATTAGGAAGTAGAACAACAGAAGAAATCAATTTCATCAAATTAATCAACAAATATAACAAAATCACTGAATTAACTATCTAAACTTGGAAAATAATTTAGATTATTTGGCTGATATTTCAAAGCTCTTCTCAGTTGGCTTCCACGGAACTCTGAAATGGTGTCATTAAATAAACAATCTATTCCAGCCAACTTGGCAGCGCATGAGCACATCTTGGTCTTCCTTTCTCTTTTCCTTTGTCGCTCCCATGTCCCAGCCTGAAGTGCTTCCATTTTTCTCTAAGACGAGTCCCTAAACTAAATTGAAGTTATACTTACTTTTATGAAGTTTTTGCTAATGACCTCTGTGAATCCCTAGAGAGCTAGTTTCCCTTTCTAGATGTTATACATCCTCTTGGATTATTGCTATCACTTGGTATCTGTATTACTGTCTTGTACTTGACTATGCAATTGCATTTTATATGTCTTGTGAAAACTTTCAGTTCCCCAAGCTTCTGTATAAGCATCTTTACATCTCACTAGTAACTTATGCAATGCTTTGCACATGCTCAATGGCTAACCTATGGGTTAATCTTAAACATATAGCAGATCTGGTTAAATTCTTTAATCACACTCCAAAGATAAAGTGATAGGCTGCTATGGAAATGCTGTAAAAATTTGTCATCCTATCTATGGCCCAGATTCCTGAAATAGATTTCCAAATCTGCCACCTACTAGACAGTAACTTATCTTGGATAAATCATTTCACCTCCTCTAGCTTCAGTCTCAAGATGCGTCTGTGTACCTACAAATTATTCAAATTTATCCTTCCTTAGGGCAGAGTAGGACTCCACTGTGTGTCTGTACCATACTTTATCATTCATCTGTTGGTGAACATACAGATTGCTTTCAAGATTTAGCCATTATGAATTATGCTGCTATAAATAAGAACATGCATGTATAAATGTACCATGGTGTCTTAAACTCTTTCATGAAGATATCTAGAAGGGAAAGAGGTGGGTTGAATAAAATTTCTATTTTCATCGCTTTGAAAAATGTCCATACTGATGTCAAAAGTGTTTGTACTAGCTTACATTCCCACCATCAGCACAGAGAGGTTCCTTTTCCTTCCACAATCTCACCAGCATTTACTATTTGATTGTTTAATGATGGCCATTATGTCTGGAGGAAGATGAATGCACATGTTGTTGTAGTTTGCATTTCTCTAACGCGCAGAGCTGTTGAATGCTTTTTCATGTATCCACTGGGCATCTGTAATTCTTCTGGGATGTGTTCACTCAATGAAGTTGTCCATTTTTCATTGGGTCTTTTATTCTGTAGGGGTCTGAATTTTTTAGTTCTATTTTAGATACCAATCTTCTGTCTGAGGTTTAGTGGGTAAAACTGTTTCCCATTCAATAAGTTGTATCTTCATTCTGTTGCTGTGCAGAAGCTTTTTAATTTGATAAAAATCCCATTTATTAACCTTTGGTGCCACTTCTTGTGCCATTGGGGTTATATTCAGAAAATTCTTGCCTATGTCTACACCTTCAAGAGCTTTACCTGTTTCATCTTCCAGCTGATGATGTGTTTCTGTTTTAACATTTAGATTTTTGCCCATTTTCATTTTAGTTTAGTACATGGTGAGAGATATGGGCCTATATTCAGTCTTCTGCATGTGGAAAGCCAGTTTTCCCAGCATCGTTTATTAAAAAGGCTACCTTTCCTCCAGTGGATGTCTTGCTCTCCTTGCTGAAGCAGATAGCTGAATGTGCCTGGGATCACTTCTGAGCCCTCTGTTCCACTGATCCACATGTCTATTTCTTTGCCAGTACCATGCTGCTTTTACTATCACAGCTTTATGATACAACTTGAAATCCAGGGTTGTAATACTTCCTGCTTTGCTTATTAGCCAGGATTGTTTTTATTACTCTGGGTCTCTTCTGATGCCATATGAATTTTAGGATTGTTTTTCTTTAGTTCTATAAGGAATACTGTTGAAATTTTGAGTGGGGTTGCATTAAATCTATATATCAATTTTGGAAGTATAGCTATTTAGACAATATTGGTTCTGCCTATGCACAAACAAGGTTTATCTTCCAATTTTCTGATGGCTTCTTTGAACTCCTTTTTCAGAGTACATTATTTTTGTTGTAGAGGTTTTTCACTTCCTTGGTTAGGTTAATTCCTAAGTATTTAATTTTCCTTGATGTTTTTGTGAATGGTATTATTTTCCTAATTTCTTTCTCATTGAGTTCCTTTTCAGTGTGTAGGAATGCCATTGATTCTTATGGATTGGTTTTTATCTTGCTACATTGCTGGATTTGGTTATTAATTCTAGGATTCTTTTGTTGGAATTATTTGAGAGTCTGTGTAAAGAATTGTACCTTCTACAAATAATGATAATTTTCCTTCTTTCTTTTAAGTATCCTTTTTATTTATTTCTCTTGTCTGATTGCTTTGGCTAACATATCAAGTACTATAGTGAACAATAGTGGTGATAATCAACATTGTTGTCTCTCTGATTTTAGAGGAAAATCTTTTAGTTTTTCCCTACTTCATACGGGCATTAAGTTTGTCATAAACAGTTTTTATCAGATTGAGACAATGTCCTTCTACACCCATTTTCTCCAAGATTTGTGGTGAAGACAATTGCCCTCCTTTCTTCTATACATATCTTTTTCACTGTGAAACATTCAGTCTTCTGCTCTGTTAGATATCAGCCATGTTTATTCCAGGATATGTTTCAGTTGTGGTTGATGCATTGTGTAAACTTGGGGAGTCTAGAAGTCTGGCTAAACCCTAACTGATACAGTTCCTCAATCAGTTTGCCTTGATCAGCCCTCACTCTATCCCTTATTGATATATTTATTAAATGAATGTTTATCATGTAGCAGTTTTTTGAATGTTGTGGATAAACAATGCAAAGTTGAGGCATCTATACCTAATGCCCGGTAACACTAAAATTAAGCCCCACTGGTAGGCAAACGACCTCTTAACTCCTCAATTACCCTGCTTTCCCTTCCTTCACTAGCAGGCCAATGATGCTTATTACAAGGCTATGTAGGATGCGCCACCATTCCACCAAGTTTTGACATCCAAATCTCCCCCAAATCATGGTTCATGGTATTTCACTCTCCCTTCACTCCTACACAGCACTTATAGACTGTACATTACATTTCCATCAAAGAGCTAGAATGATGATTGGAAGAAGCTAAGGTGGAAAGTGCCCTACTGAGAGTCAATCAAGACCTTGAAACCAAATATGTACCTTCTCCTAACCTCAGGCTCCTTACTACTGGCTGAGCTATACAAAACTA
The DNA here is from genome assembly GCA_004027595.1 of Dinomys branickii. Classification (NCBI taxonomy): domain Eukaryota; kingdom Metazoa; phylum Chordata; class Mammalia; order Rodentia; family Dinomyidae; genus Dinomys; species Dinomys branickii. Next base: position 6,223 of record PVLD010012045.1, on the reverse strand, counting down.
CTTCCCTTATCTGTCAGGGGAAGGACTAAGATGATCGCTATTGGTTCTTACAGAGGCATGTTGCACAGGTACTAACCACCACAGCGAATGAATCATCCAACCCTCATCCATGAAAAGTAAAATGGGTGCAATGTAATAGAGAAAAATCCCCTTCCTATGTTTGAAACCCAATTTGAAAGCAAAAAGACAGAAAAGATAAAGCCAGAGCACAAAATACTTTAGTTTTACTTCCACACAGCCTGTGCCCTCTGCATGAATTTTCCTAGGTAATCTCATTCTAGTCCTTCCCAGTAGAAGAAATTTGAATTGGCAAATGCTCACCAAGTTGGCATCATCTTCCCAAAGCAGGAAAGATCTGGAACCAAATTGGAAGTAAGTATTCAGCCAAGCATGAATCCTTTCAACGAAAGTACATTACATTTTCCCTGTTGCCCTCTTTGTTTATTTTTGGATTTAAGAAAATCCATATTTGTTCAACTCGTTTAAGGAAGAGGAAGGAGAAGAATTAACAGATAAGGAGCTTGACCTGAAATTTTTACAGAGTTGGTTCCATTTATTTTTGTTTTATACAAATAGTCACAGCCTCAACCATAATATGAGCTGGCATGGTTTGAGTTCTAAATGTTCTTTTCTTCTAACATCACTGTCTATATAACACCAGAATTCTCTCCCTTTTTTTTTTTTTTTTTTTTTTTTTTTTTTTTTTTTTTGTTGAGACAAGATCTAAATCTTTAATTCAGGCTGGGCTGGCTTTGAAGTCACTGTGTGAACCAGGTTGGCCTTGAACTTGCAATAATCCTCTGGCTCCCAAGTGCTGGAACTATGAGTATGTGCACTGTGCCCAGCAGAATTGTCATTTGATTAACTACAACTCCCACAGAGGCATGTCTTTACTAGTACTGTTTTAGCAGGCGCTGTGGCTGATAAGGATGTGCGCCTGTGTGTGTGTGCAGCCTGGTGAGATAATTTATTTTAATGTGTATTTTTAAATTATACGCCATAAGAAACTTGCAAATTTGAAAAATAGATTTATACCAATCCTAAATTACGATTATCTCCTTTAGTTTCATGCTTGCTTTAGCAGTTATATGATTCTCATGTTAAATATGTATAATTTTCATTTATACTGTAATATTATAACTAGCTTACATATTTTCTAATTTGAATAGTTTAAAATGGGAAGATCTTATAGATAACTCTGTTATGAATACCTGCATTCAAATCTGTCTTCTGTACACCTGCTCGGCAACTGAATGAACAGATCTAGTCTAGAAAAATGCATAGACCTTGTTTTACCATTCCACCTTTACAGACATCCGTGGAAGCCATATAGAAATGCACACCCCATTCATTGATATTTATTAAAAGATTATGTTCCTTTGTTTCATTAGGTTAACTAGCTTCTGAAGATACCTAAACTTTGCATGATTGTCGAGTATTTACTACTAATGAGACAACAAACTGTTCACCATGATCCCTCTCTCGCTCTTTCCTATGATGGAAATCTATGAACCAAACCATATTCAAGAGCCATGTTCAGACCCCAGAGATGACCAGGACACTGTTGAAACTTACAAAGTGCACCTAGAGTACTGAGTGATACACACACAAAAAGCCAGCCAGCTTTGCACAGTGACACACACCTGTAGTCTCAGCATTCTGGAACTCTGCAAGTTCAAGCTCAGGCTAGTGACTTAGTGAAATTCTGTTTTAAAATAAAAAATAAAATGAGGGAGAAAAGAAAGAAAGGAAAGCAAAAAGGAAAAAAAGACCCAAAAAAAGTTAAGTTAGCCCCACAACAAAATACTATGCACCACTGGGGGCAAACCTGTGGCACATAGGATGCAGAGGCCTGTTGCGTCGCTGGAATCTATGAGAGGTTCACCACCACTGCGTTTATGGGATTAAGAAGGAATAAACTACTGAATCGGGCAGCCACACGGAAACCTTCAATGGCACAGAGCCAAGAAGGAGGCAGATGCTAAAGCCACTGACTGTGGAGTTTCGTTTCTCTTACATTCCGGACAAGGTGAAACTAAACGAGAGAAAACAGATCAGCAGTTTCCAGGGGTAGGATGAGGACGAGAAGCCTGCCCTAGAAAGGGCTGCTGGTAAAGGTCATCTATGCTGATAACGGTATATGGTCAAAAGTCACCGAATTGTACACCTGAAAAGGAGAAATACAAATATAAATGATATCTCAAAACCATGACTTTAAAAAGTGATACAACAGTTGAGGGTATTAAGAGTGAAGGTTCTCTAGTAACACACTGGAATTTGTATCTCCTCCAACCCCTTATTTACTAGTAACCATGCATAATTATTTAACCTCTTATGCACTGTAAGGGGTATAAGCAAAATTGCCTACTTCAGAGAATTATTAGGAAAGAGAATCAATGCAGTAGAATAAAGGCTCAGTAATTTTGATTTTTTTAATTCAGGTGCTATAATAGAATAATATGCAATGTTTAGTGCAACAACAACAAAGAAAGCCAGGCACGGTGGCACGCGCCTGTAATCCCAGCATTTGGGAGACTCAGGCAGGAGGATTGTTCTGAGTTTGAGACCAGCCTGTGCTACAAATTGAGGTCAAGGCCAGCCTGAACTGCTTAGCAAGACGCCGTCTCAAAAAGAAAAAGAAAAAAAAAAAAAAAGAAAAACTCTAGTACAAACTGAGCAAACAGCCAGAAAAGCTATACTTTTGTAAAAAACAAAAACAAAAAAACCCCAAAACCTAATTATTCATAAAAAGAGAATTTTGGTCTAATTACTAATCAGAAAAATAAATATAAACACCACTTTGGTTTATAAAGAAGTAATCCTTTTTCTTTTTGTTTTTCAAAATGAGACCCAGAGACGAGACAAATCTGTTCTAAACAATTACTCTGGCCATTGCATATCACTGATGGACGTGTAAGCAGGTCACCTCTACAGAAAGTAACTTGGCCTAGGGACCAAGGGTGTAAAAATATTAAAACTCTTTGATCTAGTCATTTTACTTTTAAAATATTGTCCTAAATTAGTATGAACAACGCTTAGGGGGATTTACGTGTCACATATTTAGAAGAGAAAGAAAAATATCAACTCACAAAATATTGTGGGAAAGATTAAATAAATTTTGCGAGAGAGAGGAAGAAGAGAGAGAGGAAGAAGAGACTATACTTAATGGATATAGAAAGATAAAGCAACAAAATTAAAATTTTGAAAGAATCTGGCTCTGCTTTTATAAATAAATGAATGCACTGCATTTCAGACAGCGGAGTGTTATATGCCCAGAGACCAAAAGCCCAGGGACATGGCAGTACCTTACAACAGTCACGTGTCCCAGAGCGGCCGGACTCTATAAAGTTCCCAGAAGAAGTAAAAGAGACAGTCTGAAGACCCCAGCCCCCACCTGGCAGTAACAGACCAGATACACTGTGCTACTGTTTGGACCTTCTTGGAGCATTAAGTTAGTAGAGCTTAAGAGAAGAGCTAACACCACCATATTGCTTCAGAGAGATTCCTCCACCAGGTAGGACATTTGGGATTTTGAGTTAGAGACAGAAAAAATAGCTTTAAAATTAATAGCAGGGATCATCTTCCAAGCTCAGTGCACGTCAGTACAGCAAGACACGGTGATTTTGAATGTGTCGTTACGAGCTGGCAGGTGTTGGCTCGATCCATTATTCTCACAGAAAGGCGAGTCTGGCACCACCTGCACCCCTGTTTTACTGTTTAGTCTGGAGGAATTTCTAGCAACAGCTTGTTTCCCCTACTTTATTCTCTTTTGCTACCCCTCTTGGGCTGTTTTGCCCCACTGTTTGAATGTACTTTAGCCTCCAATGTTTTTAAAAACCGATTTCTTTATCCTTGGCAGGTTAAACAGCTGAAGCCTGTGGCTGGTGGAATCCAAAACCCACAGTCTAGCGGGGCACAGGAGCACGCACCTGTAATCTTAGCAATCGGGAGGTTGAGGCAGGAGGATGGTTGCGAGTTCGAGACCAGCCTGGGCTATAAAGTGAGCTGAAGCCCAGCCTGAACTGCATAGTGAGACCCTGTCTCAGAAAGACCAAAAGTTAATTAATTAATTAATTAATAGCTAGCAAAAAAAAAAAAAGCCACAGTCTGCTTAAGATGAGACCACTTTTCTACTTTTCAGTCTTTGAATCATCACTTTGCAAAATGGCAGTTGTTGTTTCCCCACCACAGTCAAGGTGGTTTAAGGTGGTTACACCCTGGGCAAAACAGTCACCTCAGCCAAACTTTTATCAGAAGGCGTTACAGAAACTCATTAAGTCACTTGAGTCAAGGATCCAGGTGAATCATTTTAAACCTCCACGCAGCTCGACTTTTCCCTGTGGTAACAATTAATTATATTTTTTCCCTTTTCCCACTCCCACCTCCTCCAACACACAATTCCATGTAGCGCAAGGTCACATGTACTCCAAGTTAAAAGAACATACGAGGTTGCCTTGCTCAGCACACATAGCAGAAAAATAAGGCAAGGAATGTCTTTGGCCTTTCTTTTGAGGGCCTGGCTGTTGGGGAATCCCTCACACTTGAACCTGGAACTCATGAATCTAACCGCAGTGCCTCTGAATATGTCCCTTCCATTCCTTCATGTTTAAGGAGAGGTGAACTACAAACCTCAAAAAGCAAATACTGAAGATTAGTAACTGACTAGGAAACTGTTGCCTGTAAACCTAAGTCTGGCAGTTCCGTTCAGGGCAATTTGCCTCAGGAGCTAAACAAAGATGAATGAGATAGAAATAGAGAGCGAATGCAGAGGGAAGGACGGCTTCAGCTCCTAAGCCCGACCGGCTCAGAGGCGGCGGTAATCAGGATTTATTGGAGACAGTGGAGCAGAGGAAACTCAGAGAACGCGCTACTGGGACAGACTGCGCCAATCTGGGCAGCGGTCCGGGATCCCGCTCAGAACCCTGCCCCTGCAGCCGGTGCTGCGCGAACCGGAGCAACAGCGATCGGCGGGATTGCTGAGTCGGGAACTGAACTGCATTCCTGTCTGCACGATCAAAGGGTGAGTTAAGTGGGGCTCTAACCGGTTTTCCCTGAATCGGGAAGAAGCTCAGCCCAGCGAGTAACATCAAAACAGCTTTAAAAACTGCGGGATCTCCCGGGTGGGAAGAACTAGCTAGGCGCCCGAACGGGATTTGTGAGGGGGGAAGGAGCTCCACCCAGGGAGGAACACCGGAGTGCCCTGTCTGTAAGACTCCTGGGGCGGCAAGCTGTTCATTCACCCCGGCCAGGTCTTGGGGTAGGGAGTAGAAGCGGAAATCTCAGCAGGCAGCTTAAGGGACATTCTCCCAAAGAGAAGGAATCATTGGAGCAGCCTCTGCAGCAGACCTTTGCCTGCTGAACTGCCTGGGGAATTTATAGCTCCACATTTTGAATCTGATACCCAAAAATGGGAAAACAGAGAAACAAAATGCAGTCTCAAAACTCAACCGCACCCAGAACAAGTTTTGAATGTGAAGATACAGGGGAACCAGGAAGCCTCATAGCTTCAAGTTATGAAATGATTGCATCTGAAATGAAACAACTCCAACAGGCCATGAAAGAGCTTAAAGCAGAAATAACCCACATACCCTCAATGATTTCTCAGACAAAAAACGAGCTGAAAACAATGATGGAAGAAATGTTCCATTTACATAGACAAGAAATAGACAAAAGTCTAGAAGAAAATAGGAAACAAATGGAAACATTACAAGAGCAATTTAGGAATGAATTACCAATAATGAAACAGGTCCAAAGAGAATGCCAGGATTTGAAAACTAATGCTGAAAGCATGCAAAACCGTTTAAATGAAACCAAAGATAGAATTTCAGAACTTAAAGACAGCATGGCAGCTTATGAGCTAGAAAGGAAGAATCTCATGATATAATCAAAGACACAAGAAAAGTCAATCCAACAGCTGCAAGATGAAGCAAAACGTAACAATATTCGAATTATAGGAGTGTGTGAAACAGCAGGACATCTCACAAATGATATAAAAGCAATATTTGATGAAATAATAGCAGAAATTTTCCCAAACAAGGTAAAAGATACTGAAGTTCAGTTAAGCGAAGCATATAGAACCCCAATGATCCATAACCCAAAGAAAAACACACACAGGCATATAATAGTCAAGATCCCAGATATCCAGCAAAAGAACACAATATTAAAAGCTGCCAGAGAAATGAAACAGATCACCTATAAAGGAAAGCCCATCAGAATCACAGCA